>JAJKFI010000083.1:5557728-5570625 GCA_029204185.1 Lerista edwardsae
TCTCTCTCTCTCTCTCTCTCTCTCTCTCTCTCTCTCTCTCTCTCTCTGTGTGTGTGTGTGTGTGTGTGTGTGTGTGTGTGTGTGTGTGTGTACACATGCAAAATGTAAAACATGGGAGATAAAGGGCTATGGACTGAAGAAGTACATTCATTTATCTCATTAAGTTAAAATGTAAGAGATGAGTACAATGGCAATAGGTGAAAAAATGGATGTCCTTTTCTTTCACAATCTTTGGCAAATACAAGTCACCCTTCAAGAGTGGTGTGAAACACTTTGACTCAGCTTGAGCAGTAACAGTCTAACATATAACCATTTCTTTGCATTGTACAGTGGACCTTCCTGAGAGGGTTTCATTCCAGGATACCAAACTCTGCAAACAATGGAATCTATGGGGGGCGCATCACCATGGCCACGTGATGTTGAGCCATGGGCTTGGCACCCACAGATATTCAAATCTGCAGATGCCAAACCTGCAGGTAAGGATTTGTATTTATTTTTACAGGGGCACCACAGGAAGCAGTTAGGCACCACAGCTAGCCAGCACCCCAACTCAATCATAGAATCATAGAGTTGGAAGGGATCTACAAAGTCATCTAGTCCAACCCCCTGCCTCTAACAGGAAATCTTCCTAGAGCAGCTACAGCAGGTGCCTGTCAAGCCTCTGCTTGAAGGTCTCCAGTGAGAGAGAATCCACTACCTCCCTTGGCAGACTATTCCACTATCGAACCACCCGTAGCGTCAAGAAATTCTTCCTGATGTCCAGCCGGAATCTCTTCTCTGACAGTTTGTACCCATTGGACCTAGTTCTACTGTCAAAGGCAGATGAGAACAGATTAGTCCCTTCTTCCTTATGACAGCCCTTCAGGTATTTGAAGAGTGCTCTCATATCCCCTCTCAGTCTTCTCTTCTCCAAGCTAAGCATACCAAGTTCCCTCAACCTTTCCTCATAGGACTTGTTTTCCAGCCCCTGATCGTCTTCGTTGCTCTTCTCTGAACCTGCTCCAATTTGGCTGCATCTTTCTTGAACTGAGGTGCCCAGTACTGAACACAGTACTCCAGGTGAGGTCGCACCAATGCGTAGTATAGCAGAACCACAACGTCTTGTGATTTGGACATTATGGTTCTATTAATGCAGGCTAAAATTGCATTAGCCTTCTTTGCAGCTGTATCACACTGCTGACTCATGTTCATCTTGTGATCCACTGCAACTCCAAGATCCCTCTCACATGTTGTGCTGCCAAGCCAGGTTTCCGCAATTCTATACCTGTGTCTTTGGTTATTTTTGCCCCTTTCATTTGTCCCTGTTGAATTTCATCTTATTCTTTTCAGCCCAGTATTCCATTTTGTCAAGGTCTTCCTGAAGGCTTTTGCTGTCTTCTATAGTGTTTGTGTCATCCGCAAATTTGATGAGGTCCCCTTGTATCCCTTCATCCGAGTCATTGATGAAGACGTTAAGGGGAATCGGGCCCAAGACAGAGCCCTGGGGCACCCCACTTGAAACTGTCTTTGAAGCAAAGCCATTGACAATCACTCTTTGTGTACAGTTATCCAGCCAGTTGCAGATCCACCTAACAATGATTTCATTTAGCCCATATTTTTCCAACTTGCTGATTAAGATACTATGTGGAACCTTGTCAAATGCTTTACTGAAGTCAAGATAAATCACATTCACAGCATTCCCACCATCCAATAAGCTAGTCACCCGATCAAAAAAGGAGATGAAATTTGTCTGGCAAGATTTGTTTTTGACAAAACCATGTTGAGTTATGTTAATCACAAAGTTGTTGTCTAGCTGTGTGCAGATTGTTTTATCATTTGTTCCAGTATCTTCCCCAGTATTGAAGTTAGACTGACAGGCCTGTAATTTCCCGGGTCTTCCCCTTTTTGAAGATTGGGACCACATTAGCCCGCTTCCAGTCTAGAGGCACCTCCCCTGTTCCCCAGGATTTCTCAAGGATGATGGACAGAGGCTCTGCAAGTACATCTGCAAGTTCCTTTAGGACTCTAGGATGCAACTCATCTGGTCCAAACGAATTCATTCAGGCCAGTTAGGTGGTTTCTGACAAGTTCCCTGTCAATCTTAATCTGCATATCTGCGCTGCCCTGGTGTTCATTACCTCTGTGAGGACATACACATTTCCCCCATTGGCCAAGGATCCAGCATCCTCATTTGCACAGTCCTCCTTCTGAGAGGAGACTGACGCAAAGTAGGAGCTGAGCAGCTCCATCTTCTTTTTTTCACCAGACACTAATTGACTATTGTTATCAAGCAGCAATCCCACCCTCTCCTTTCTCTTTCTCTTCCTTTGGGCATAGCTAAAAAAGCCTTGTTATTTTTGACCTCCCCAGCCAGCCTCAGCTCATACTGAGCTTTAGCATTTCTGACCATTGCTTTACAGGTCTGGGCTACCTGTCTGTACTCTCCACTGGTGATCAGTCCCATTTTCCATTTTCTGTATATATCTTTTTAGTCTTCAACTCACCACTAAGATGCTTGTTCAGCCATCCTGGCTTTTGGAGGTGTCTTTCCTTTTTCTTTTTCATAGGAATTGTTTTCGACTGTGCCTGAAGCACCTGCCTCTTTAGGAGCTCCCACCCATCTTGGGCCCCCTTTCCCCTAAGTTCATTGACCCATGGGATCCTGCCTATAATTTATCTGAGCTTATTAAAATCAACCGTTCTGAAGTCTAAAGTATAGGTTTTTCTGTGTATTACCTGTGTTTCCAATAATATTGCAACCTCCAGCAGGATCAGGTTGAGATGCCATCTAGTCCAGCTTCCTGTCTCTGACAGTGACCCACCAGATGCTTCTGGGAGCACCCATACCAGGACAACAAGATCCTTGCATCCTGTTGCTACTCCCTTGGTATCTACCTAGAGTTTGAAGCTCTTTTGCTTGCAAAGCAGATGCTCACGGAACCTGTCACACCACTGGGCTACTTTTTAGGCTGCCAAGTAAATCAAAGCTGGAAGACTTTGAGTGTCTCCCGAACCATCAGGAGACACTCAACCCTTGACAATGAGTTCAAAGGCTCCAAAAGCTTCTGGCAACCAGAAACCTTCTCAGCTCCTCCAGGTCTCTTTCTTCATCCCCTTTTGTTCCTTCATTTCCTTCTCCCCTTTGCTGCCATTGATGGGGGCCTGCTAGGCAGCCAGTTGGAGCTTCTGACTCTCCTGCCTGTGGCTGTTTAGTGGCACCTCCATCACAGGGCACCTACCCCTGCAGCTATTGGAAGTGCTCTCTCCCACAGCAAATGACAGAGAACAGATGTGGAGTGATCATACAAAATGATAGATTCAGGTCACAAGATCTCCCTCCAAGGACCCGTATAGTGGAAGACGAGACAGAAAAATCTGTTTGACCTCCCTCCTATAGAGCTGCAAAGTCACAAAGCTCTCCCTCCCCCTCCCTTCCTCCCGATATGCTCCTTGCTGAATGCCAGGGGTGGGCGATGACTGAACATTAGGAGGGAAGAGCAAACGTTATATGAAACTGCAGGCGGAAAAAAAAGGGCTCTGCCAATTATTTTTCTTCTCCTGACTTTTTCCGAACGTACGGATTCCTCTCGGCGGTTCTCCTTGTTTGGCGCCTATAAAAATAAGTTTAATGACAGAATTTTCCTTAAGATAATCAGAGGCGGTATAATTTATGCATCCAGCGCCCGTTTGCAGCCAGATGTAATTCTGCTCGGAGTTGTAACATTACAGTTAGTAATGACTCCAGCAGACTGCTGTTTTTTTGGAGAATTTGCAATTTATTTAACAGTTGACTGAGCAATGACCCCATATAATATTGCCATAATCAAAGTGTGGCTTTAAAAAAAAATACACCCCCTTCTCACTGCCTACTGGGAAGAGCTGGGATGCAAAAAGGAGAGGGATGGTGCTGGAGGAGCAGAATTGTGGCCACCATCATAGATCACCTTCGGAAAAGGCAGAGAATAAACAAATAGGTCTAGTTAGGGTTACCAGATCCAAACTGGGACAGAGTGCCTATACTTTTAACCATTGTATAGAAGAGGGAATTTGGTCAGGTGCAGCTTTTGAAGCCCTTCCATGATGAGCTTGTTTTTGTTCAGTCGCTAAGTTGTGTCCGACTCTTCGCGACCCCATGGACCACAGCACGCCAGGCCTCCCTGTCCTCCACTAGCTTCCGGAGTTCACCCAATTTCATGTCCATTGCTTCAGTGACACTATCTAACCATTTCATCCTCTGCCACCCCTCCTCCTCTGGCCTTCAATCTTTCCCAGCAGGAGGGTCTTTTCTAAAGAGTCCTCTCTTCTCATTTGGTGGCCAAAGTATTGGAGCTTCAGCTTCAGGATTTGTCCTTCCAGGGAGCAATCAGGCTTGACTTCCTGGAGGATTGACCGATTGGATCTCCTTGCAGTCCCGGGGACTCTCAAGAGTCTTCTCCAACACCATAATTCAAAAGCATCTATTCTTCGGCGCTCTGCCTTTCTTATGGTCCAGCTCTCACAGCCATACATTGCTACTGGGAAAACCATAGCTTTGACTATGCAAACCTTTGTTGGCAGGGTGATGTCTTGGCTTTTTATTAAGTTGTCTAGGTTCGCCATAGCTTTCCCCCAAGAAGTAAACGTCTTTTAATTTCATGGCTGCAATCACCATCTGTGGTGATCTTGGAGCCCAGGAAAATAAACTATGTCACTGCTTCCATTTCTTCCCCTTCTATTTGCCAGGAAGTGATGGGAGTGGTTGCCATGATCTTCGTTTTTTTAATGTTGAGCTTCAAACCAATTTTGGCACTTTCCTCTTTCACCCTCGTCAGAAGGTTCTTTAGGTCTTCCTCCCTTTCTTCCATTAGAGTGGTATCATCTGCATACCTGAGGTTGTTAATATTTCTCCCAGCAATCTTGATTCCAGCTTGTGAATCATCCAGCCCAGCCTTTCTCATGATGTACTCTGCATATAAGTTAAATAAGCAGGGTGACAGTATACAGCCTTGTCGTACTCCTTTCCCAATTTGAAACCAGTCGGTTGTTCCATGTCCAGTTCTAACTGGAGCTTCCTGGCCCACATACAGGGTGCATGATGAGCTGCACCTGCCCAAATTCCCTCTTCTATACAATGGTTAAAGGTATAGGCACTGTCCCAGTTTGGATCTGGTAACTCTAGGTCTAGTATAACTCTGAAATAGTATATCAGGGGATAACCAGGAGAAGGTTATGCATGTGGCCCTTTTAGATGGTTCTTGTGTTTGTTTATATCAGGTTCCCAAATTTTGCAGCACTGCAACCACCTCGTTCTCTGTTGTGGACGGTGACATTCCTGATGGTGGTAGAGACCTCTCCTTGCCAGAGACCCAGAGCGCAATCCTAACCTGGAGTTAGGCTGGCACAGTTAGGACAGTAAAGTTTGGCCAGCACAAGGGCCACCGTAAACTGCTTTTGGACCACTCTTGGAGTCAGGGAAGATGGTGCACGTCTGTGTGCTGAGCTCTTTGGCTCCAACAGTGGTCCAAACATACTTTAAAGTGGCCCTTGTGCAAGCCAAACTTTCCTGGCCTAACTATGTGGCCTAACTCCAGGTTATGATTGCACCCCCAGTCTTCAGGCTTTGGAGGCCTCAGAACGGCCCTCATAAGCTTTTGTAAACTATTTCCAGGTTTCAGAAGCAAACAAGAAGTGGCTTCCAAAACCTGGAAGTGGTATTTGGAGGCTTTTGAGGGCCATTCTGAGGCCTGCAGAGGCCTGTAGACTGGGTGACTAGGCTGGAAGAGGTGCCAATAAGTAGGGATGTTTTTTCGGTGATCAATACAGAACACTAAATAATGAGAATGTCTCCTGAAAATGCTACATAAAATGAAATTTTGGTCAAAATGCAAAAAAACACTGCTTTGCTTATTTTTGACAGAGTCTGACACAAATTTTTCTGAACAGCAGAAAAAATAATTAGAGTTGGCCTGCCCTCAATAGAGGATTTTTATACTGCTCGGGTTAAAAAGAGAGCAGTGAGTATTGCTGCAGACTCTCTTCATCCTGGTCATAACTTGTTCGACCTTCTTCCTTCTGGACGCCGATATAGGAGTCTATATACCAAAACATCCAGGCACAAGAATAGTTTTTTTCCTTGTGCCATTAAATTGTTGAATTCATAATCATGCTGAGATGATTTTGTAGTAAATATTGAGGTGGTGTTTTATCTTGAATCTAACCCTTATTTGTTTGTGTATTTATTGTTTAGTGTTATGAGTTATCGTTGTATGTATGTAGCCATTAGCCAAAACCAAATTCCAAGTATGGCATTCATACTTGGCCAATAAAATTATCTATTCCATTCTATTCCATTCTATTCTATTTAGATCAATTTCACAAAAACAACACCACTTTATTTTTGACACAGTTTTGAAATCCACATATAGTTTTCAGTAAGGGAACAGGAGGAAGAGTGGCAGAAACAAGAGGAAGCTTGCTTAAACTTGCATGAACACGCATGTTCATAGTTCACAGTGCATGCTGGGTGACTTTAATGGAATGTGGAATTTCAGTTTCTTGATGCTCCAAGCAGCAAAATTCCCAAGCAGAGTGCAGCTTGGGAATTTTTGAGCAAATTATTTCAGGCTGGGGTGTATGTGCCAGTAATTGCTTGCCTTTGTATGATAATAAAGTTCCATTTTGGCTATAAGGACAGAGACAAAGGCAGAGCCTAGATTAGTGGTTCTCAAACTTTTTAGTACTGGGATCCACTTTTTAGAGTGACAATCTGTCTGGGACCAACCAGAAGTGATGTCATGGCTGGAAGTGCTGTCATTGTAACTCCAGAGCCTGCTGTTTTCCTGAGACTGCAGCAATAGGTTGGGTTATTTCTCAGCCATTTTCCAATAGCAAAGTGAATCAGATAGAAAGAAAAAAGCCTATTTACAAACTTGACACAAACAAAACAACCACACAGTCCTCCCCATTTCCAGCATTCCATCTTCCCATATTTTCAATATGGCTGCCCCAAATGCTTTGTGACCCACCTGAGATTGGCTCACAATCCACTAGTGGATTGTGACATTTGGAAACCACTGGCCTAGATAACTTCTCCCTAAACCAACTACACAACATGGGATATCTTAATGTGAAAGTAACAGCTTGGAATAACTTCTTTAAAAAAAGATGCCCAATCCTAGGAGTGGTAGATGTGGGGTACCCTAGCCATTTTGAGGCCTTTAGCACATTCCTCATATGGGCTCTTCGGGCACAAGTGGGCAGAGCTTCTACCGTGCACTACCTCGATGACAACCTATTTATAGGCCCAGCGAGCAGTCGGGAGTGCGAGCACTGGTTGCAGGGTTTCATCTCAATTTGCGACAAACTGGGTGTACCCCTCGTGCATGATAAGACAGAGGGGCCTGCCACTTGCCTTACATTTTTAGGGATAGAATTGGACTCGCAACTGCAGCAGAGCAGGTTGCCGCTGGCCAAGTTGGATAAAGCGGTGGCCCTGCTTTGCAGCACGGCCAGCGCCAAAAAGGTTACGCTTAGGGAATTTCAGGTACTCATTGGGCACCTCAACTTCGCCTGTCGGGTCATAGCACATGGCAGAGCTTTCTTGAGGCAGCTCTGTGACGCCATGACAGGGGCAACATGCCCAACTCATTGGATCAGGGTTACGGCACAAATGAAGGAAGATCAGAATTTCAATGGTGTGTCCTTCTGGCGGGAGGTCATGCTGGTCGAAGTGGAGCTACAAGTTTGCTCCGATGCTGCAGGAGGGTTTGGGTTTGGTGTTTATTTTAGGGGCCAATGGTGCATTGAGCCGTGGCCCAATGGCTGGAGAGAGGCAGGTATCACGACTGACTTGACATTCTTGGAACTTTTCCCAGTTGTAGTAGCTGTGCACATTTGGTCTTCCTAGTTTGCAAACTCATCAGTGAGGTTCTGGTGCGACAACCTTGCCGTCAAACATCGAAGTCCCCGAGGGTGATGAGACTAGTAAGAGCTTTTGTGAGGCAATGTTTAGTGATTAACGCTCAGTTTGTGGCCAGACATCCATACCTGGCTGATACCTGTGCTACAGTTAATGCATTTTGTGTTGGAGTTACACGATCGAGGCCTAGTGGCCTCGTCTCTGCCTGTCTTTTTGGCTGCCATTTCCTTCCAGTCTAGAGTCCTGGGTCCAGGGGACCCAGTTTTCAAGTTCGGCAGGTTGTTGAAGGTTTAAGGAGGGCAGCCCCTGCTGTTAATGACAGGAGACGGCCGGTTTCTGTTCAGGTTTTGGACGGTTTAAGGCGGGAATTCATTATTATGTTCATCCGCCTTCAAGGTTGCCCTATTTGATACAGCATGCTTAGTGTTTTTCTTTGGGGCCTTCCGCCCCTCAGAGCTCTTAGCCCGCTCACGTACCCATTATGACAGGGTTTTAATCCTGTGGGCTGATTGCGTTTTGACAGCAGATTCACTGTATTTACACCTACGAAGGTCCAAAACGGACCAAAAGGGTAGGGGGCAATGGATCCGCCTAAGGCGAGTGAGTGGCTAGAGAGGAGGTTTGCCCTGTTAGGACCATGAAGCGGCAGTGCCGCCTGGGGCAGTTCCCTTATTTAGGCATTTGGATGCCTCGCCACTCACGTTACACCAGTTTGCAGCAGTGTTTAAGCGGGCCCTTAAGGAGCTGGGTTTGCCAGCCAGTGAGTTTGGGCTCCATTCATTTAGAATCGGGGCAGCGTCAGCTGCGGCCCAGTTAGGCTTGCCAGTTGCAAGCATTCAGAGAATTGGTCGTTGGTGCTCTGATGCATATAGGTGCTACGTGTGTAGGCACAGATGAGAGTGCGGAAGGACGAGGTCCTTGGTTGTTTGGCCTGAATGGCCACACGGGGGGGGGTCGCCCTGTGAGTTGGCTCCCCAGAGGGGGTTTGCCTGAGGCAGTGGCCTTTCAGAGGGCCAGTGCACCCTGGTTGAGTTGGGGGTCCGTGGGGCTCCCAGTTATGGCTGTTAGTGATGCAGCAGTTGTGTTGGTTCTGCATTCGCTCATTTGTGTTCCCTCTCTTGGCAGGTCCGCAGTGGAGCTATCCAGTTTGGATCCTTATCTGCGGGCATTCAATCGTTTTTTGGGCCAAGAAGAGGGCTTTGAATTCTACCTATGGCACCCAATTGGGATTGGGCAACATTGCCCGAATCACTTGGTCCACCCGCAGAGGGATGAGATGGGGCCAGCTGCTCACTACCATCCATGAGCATGCGGCTGGCCGCAACCCTCCCCAGGTAATAATCATTCACTTAGGAGAGAATGACCTGGGGCAGCGAACTACCATCTCGCTGCATCTTTCAGGCCTGTCAGGACTTTGCTACAATGAGGCAATGGCTCCTGGGTGTGGTTATTGTCTGGTCCAGCCTGTTACCCAGAAGGGTGTGGCGCTGGCCTAGGAACATCTGGAGGATAGATGTAGCGCGCAGGCGAGTCAGCGATTACCTGGGGAGGGTTGTGTTGGCACAGGGAGGAAGGGTGATAACTCACCCGGGCATTGTGTTTAATCAGCCCTCCTTGTACCACACCAATGAGGTACACTTGTCGCCGTCTGGAAATAACCTGTTTCTGAGTGACTTGCAACAGGGGATTCAGGCCCTTTTGGGTGTTGGGGCTCAAGGATAAATGCAAGGTTATTCTTCTTGGTGGCATGAAAGGTGCAGGGCAAGGGGAAGATAGGGAAGCTCGTGGTGTCCATGCCAGGGCAGCAAGGTGGAGAGGATTGGCTTGGCGACTGTGATGATGCTCACCCGTCTCAAAGAGTTGCTGGGACAGACCTAGCCACTGGTTGGCAAAGCTGAGAGGTTCGCCTGCAGCAATGCCAGCCAGCTGCCCGGGTCCCCTTAATGGGGGGCAATGAAGACAGGCAGGCTCAGCAGGATGGCTGAGCCTCCTCGAGTTGCTGGTTCGCCCAATGAGAAAGGGTGAGGGACAGACGGTCAGGACATCTCCCTCACAAGTGCAGGTAATGCCCCGCATCTAGGGAGGTAAAGATCTTCCCTTGCCAAGAGTATTCTTTCCTGTTGCAAGTTACTTAATATGTCATTTTAATAAATGGCCAGTTTTCATCCAACTCCAGGCTTCTGTCTTTATTGAGTGTGTGTGGGTAAGGCGTATGCTTTGATTTTGCGAATAAGTTCACTGAGATTTGACTTGACTTGAACTCCAATTCCATTTTGACAGAGTCTATAGATGTCCCGCAGGCAACTGTCTGTCCAGTTATTTGGGATTCTTTTCAGCTTATACAGCCTGACGATGTGGACAGGATACTCTGGAGTGTGAGGCCTGTGGCTTGCCCTCTTGCCCCTTGCCCTTCATGGTTATTACGTTCTGCCCGAGGGGGGTTGGCAGACTGGGTGGAATGGTTAGTTAATTCATCCCTTGAACAGGGGGTGCTGCCACAAGCCTTAAAGGCAGCAGTGGTTCACCCTGTTCTGAAAAAAATCCTCTCTAGACCCAATGGTCGTGGATAATTTCCGACCTGTGTCCAACCTCCCATTTTTGGGCAAGCTGATTGAGAGGGTGGTAGCATCCCAGCTCCAGGGAGTTCTGGAAGAAGCGGACTATCTGGACCCCTTTTAGTCTGGTTTCAGCAGCTTTCGACACCATCGACCATGGTGTCCTTCTGAACCAGCTGGCTGGGTTGGGGCTTGGAGGCACTGTTTTGCAGTGTTCTGCTCCTTCCTGACAGATCAGACCCAGATGGTGAGACTGGGAGACACCTGTTTGGCACCCTGGCCTTTGGGCTATGGGGTGCCCTCAGGGATCCATCTTGTCCCCCATGTTGTTTAACACCTACATGAAACTGCTGGGGGAGGTCATCCAGGGATTTGGGGTTGGGTGCCACCAATATGCGGATGACACCCAGCTCTATCTCTCTTTTCCACCAAGTTCCGATGGGGCTGTCGTAGTCCTGAGGTGCTGTCTGGAAGCAGTCGGGGCCTGGATGAGGGCTAATAAACTGAGATTAAATCCGGCCAAGACAGAGGTCCTCCTGATCTGGAGGAGGTATTAGACCCAGAACTTGCTCTGGATGGGGTAGCACTCCCTCTGAAAGAGCAGGTCCGCAGTCTGGGAGTCCTTCTGGACCCACGGCTGTCCCTGGATGCCCAGGTGGCATCTGTGGCCAGGGGTGCTTTTGCCCAGCTTCAGTTGGTACGCCAGCTGCAGCCATACCTGTGTCAGTCAGATCTGGTGACGGTGGTCCATGTCCTAGTGACATCTCGGCTAGACCAGGATACCTCAAGGACCGTCTTCCCCCATACATTCCTGCACGTCCCCTGAGGTCATCTGAAGCCAGGGGGATGGCAGCAAGGAACAGGGCCTTCTCGGTTGTGGCACCACGTCTCTGGAATAAGCTCACGGAAGATCCCGGCAGCCTCCTCAGTATATGGTTTCCAGCGGGGTTTAAAGACCTATTTATTATGCCAATAAAGGTTTGAAATGAAATGAAATGAAAGACCTATTTGTTCCATCTGGCTTTTGGAAAGGGAGATACTAGGAACACCTTTTAAAAGAATTTTTAAAACTTTTAAACCTTACTAACTTTATGCTGTTTTATATTTGGGATGTTCTGCTCTTTTTATGGTTATCATTTTAATTGTTTTAATTGATTTTAATTTTTAATATGTGTTTTAAATGGTTTTAACTTTTGTAAACCACTTTGGATTTTAGAAAAGAGGTATATAAATCTAATAAATACATAAATACATAAATAAATAACACAGTGGTTCCCACCTGCGTGTCAGTACCTGATTTTTGATGGATTGTGAAACTGACAAACTAATAGCTGACAATAGCTGAGCCCTATGAAAACCAAAATGGAGCAGCACATGTGTGTTTACTCACAAGTAGGTGACCTTGCCTTGGTCCACTGCAAAAGGGAACACAAGGCCACCAGAAAGGTCCAGATATGATGGAGATCCACAACACTCCAGGAGGCGGCTTCCCACACGCATAATAGTAAAAAGAATAAAAACAGAGGCTTAGCAGTTGGGGAAGTGAAAATTTTTGTTAATCATCTCATGAAGCTAGGTGGGTCCCAATAGAGTGTTGTTTTGAGAAGTGGGCCTTGGTTCTAAAATGGTTGGGAACCACTGCCATTACACAACATAGAAAATTCTGCCTTTTTGTGGTCAACAATGTGTCAGAGTGCAATCCTAAGCAGCGCTGGAATGGCGTTTTTAAAAATTTTAAACGACTGTTCACAGAAAGATGAACAGGTTTAGAACTTTGGTGCGTGACAAGGAGGCAGTCATCTTTTTTTTCTCTTGCACCACAGTGTGCAATCCTAACCAATTTTCCAGCACTGACATAGCCATGCCAATGGGGCATGTGCTGCATCCTGCAGTGGAGCAGTACTCACAGAGGCCTCCTCAAGGTAAGGAAATGTTTGTTCCCTTACCTCGGAGCTGCACTGCCCTTACCCTGGTGCTGGAAAATTGGTTAGGATTGCACCCAGTAGTGTCATTCAGTAATAGAGTGCCGGAACGCTAGGCGGGCCTTACCCCGTGATTGACAGGGAGCCCGTGACACGTCGCTGCCTGCCGTTCTGCCGTGGGGGCTTCTTCCGGGTTGTGCGCCCCTCCGCGGCTCTCCGCAGCACCTAGCACGCCCCCCAGGCAAGCGGGCACCCCCTCCGAGGCCAGGGGTGCCCGTGCGGGGCTCGGAAAGACAGCGACGCGTCAGAATCCCGCAGCCAATCAGGCGGTAAGTCCCGCCCAGCGTTCCGTTTCTTCATTACAGAATGACACTACTGATTGCACCCACAATCCTGCGGGGCAGGGAACAATTCCTCCCAAGCCAGTAAGAACAGCTTCCTTCCTGAAGCAGCTTTGGGGTGTGTGTGTGTGTGTGTGTGTGTGTGTGTGTGTGTGTGAGAGAGAGAGAGAGAGAGAGAGAGAGAGAGAGAGAGAGAGAGAGAG
>JAJKFI010000083.1:5570635-5584560 GCA_029204185.1 Lerista edwardsae
AGAGAGAGAGAGAGAGAGAGAGAGAGAGAGAGAGAGAGAGAGAGAGATTGGGGGGGTCATGGAGCAAGGGGAAGCATAACACTTCCCTGCAGAATTCTGACCCTGATCCACCATCCAAGCTACTGTCTTAAAGAAAAAAGGAACAGCCAAAGAAGGAACAACCAATAACACTTCTGGCATCACGCATGGTCTGTAGTCTACCAGCAACCCAGATAAGCAAGGCTTAGAGAAACCCTCCTACAGATATGAAGGAGTACGTGTAGACAGATTACATTCTGCCTGCGGGCAAAAAGGGGGTGCATTTCCCATGGAAGACAAAGGCTTCACTAAAATGTTCAAGAGACCCAGCATTGTCTCTTGCCCTTTACAAAAAATGACATTTATTTAATTTCCTTTTGCTAGATCACTGCTAATAAATTGCTTGATTTCATTGCTTTGGGCACAATATTAGCTCCCCCAAGTTTAGTACAGAATTAGCTGTCTGCCCCATCAAATCCAAGGACACTGAAAAACACAAAAGTTGTCACTTCCATGCTCTCCTTTACTACTTCTTTCTCAAGATCATACTCACATTGGGTGAGTACAGTGGTGTTATTCTGCCGGAACGCTGGGCGGGACATCCAGGTGATCGACAGCCCGCCCGTCACGTTCCGCAGCATTACGCCATTTGTGTAACGTACGCAAGCGGCGTAATTGGTTACGCAAACGGCGTAACGCTGCAGAACGCAATGGGCGGGCTGTCGATCACCCGGATGTCCCGCCCAGCGTTCCGGCAGAATAACACCACTGGGTGAGTAGCTCACTGTATCCCAAGAACGGTGAATCAGGACCCACCAGTGGTTGTGAGCCAATGGGTGGGTTGCGAAGCAACTGTAGCAGCCATATTGAAAATATAGGAAGATGGAATGCTGGAAAGGGGGAGGGCTGTGTAGTTATTTTTGCTTGTGTCAAGGTTGTAAATAAGCTTTTTTTCTTTCTGATTCTCTTTGCAATTGGAAAATGACTAAGAAATAACCCTGCTGCATTCACAGGAAAGCAGCAGGCTCTAGCGTCACAATGTTGGCACCTCTGACTGTGACATCACTTCCAGTGGGTCCCAGACAATTCTAAAAAGTGGGTTCCAGTGCTAAAACATTTGAGAACCACTGCTCTATACCATCCTAGTCCATAAAAAAAATATAAAAATATTAGAATGCTACCAAAAAATGCACAAACTTAAACTGTGATGAGTCTGCAGTTTGAGTCCTCTTAATGCTTGGAACATCCTCCAGGAACATCAGTGCAATTCACTCCTGTCTTGGTCCTTTCAAATTTCTTCTTGAAAACTCACCTTTTCCCATGGTGCTGAGTGCCCCAGATCTCCTTCCCTTCTGAAAGTCAACTTAAGTACATGTCGCTAAAAAGATCACTGATCCAAAGACACCACCAGCCTCCTTCTCCCACATGAGCATGCTGCATTCATCACTTGAGGCCCTGCTCTGCATTCCACTGCCTATGGAAATGCCATGGAGGGGGGGAACCAGTGACAGGGCCTTTTCTGTAGCAACACCCTGGCTGTGGAATTCTCTTCTCCCAGAAGGCCCAATAGGTTCCACTGTCAAAAGATTTTCTTGTTATTAACGATGTTCATAACAATGCCCCATAGTGTTGTGTTTACCTTCCTGTGTTTACTGCTCCACTTTTATGGAATTAGAATATGTATTCAGGAGGACAGTAACTACCCCGTTCATCCCAGCACAGTGTCTTTTCTCGTGGCCATTTGCTGATTTACCATCTTTACCATTTTAGAGTTTTACCATACTACCGTCTCAGTGTGACCTCACCTCTGCTGGGCAAAAGTTCCCTGCTTGGTTCCCAACATTGCCAGCCCAGAAATCCATAATGGAGTTACAATGGTACACGTGTAGGGAAAGAGAGGGTGTTCCTAACATGGCCATGGTATAGGCCCTCTGCTTCTCTGGGCTGGCAAGCTAGGGAGCACATTTCTCTGTTGTCCTGCGCTGAGCGGGAAGGCAGGCTTCCTCAAATCCCATGGGGAAGACCAAAAACCAATGAACAAATCATACATAGATTTGACTACAGTGGAAGTATTGTATTCACAAGTCAGCAGTTTTAGAACTCGGGCCTTTGCAGGTAGCTCAAGGGCCCGCATGAACACAATGGAAGAAAATTACATTAAAACTGTGCGCCGAGCTAATAAATCATAACAGTAGCCTTGTAGGAGTTGATGCCTGGAGAAAGAACTGTCTGCTCCTGAATGAAAATAGATTAAAGCTTCCTTAGGAATCCCAGGGTTTAGCTTATTTGCTCCTTTTGCCCACAGCAATCCCATCCTCACCATGCATGGTTCCTTTCTGCAGAATTAATCAAGGCATGCGACCAATCAGAGGCCAGGAGCAATTGCATGTGACTAATGGGGCCAATCGCTACAGGGAAGTTGGGCAGGGGAAATCAGCATGGGACTGTCAATCATGGCAGCAAGGAAGGGAAAGGCCAATTTGATCATCAGTCTTTGCTGATTGGAATGAGCTGATTGCTAGAAAAATGATGGGGCCTGTGAAGTCCACCTAAGCTGTTGGTGGGAATGGGTGGGAGGTCCCATTTGTGGACTGAAGGACGCAACAAGATGCAAATGTGGCAGCAGAGTTTCCACTTGACCAAAAAGGACTTTCTTCAACATTTTGCTGTTGGGACCACCCAGGACAATTGGGGCCACCCAGACTGGATCCCTTTTCTGCTTGGCTGCACCCAATCCTAACCTGGACCATCTTAACCTGGATCTTAACCTCAATCTTAACCTGGAGTCAGGCCAGCATAGTTAGGCCAACAAAGTTTAGCCGCCTCAAGGGACACCATAAAGTATGTTTGGACCACCCTTGGAGTCAAAAGGGTGTGTGTGCCATCCTCACACACATACACAGATGTGTGCCATCCTCCCTGACTCCAAGAGTGATCCAATTTTCAGTATCCCTTGTGCCAGCCAAATTTTGCTGGAAAACTGTGCCGGCCTAACTCCAGGTTAGGATTGCACCCTAATTATGATTCATAGAGTTGGAAGATACCTATAAGGTCATCTAGTCCAACCCTCGGTCTGCAGCAGGAAATCCTCCTAGAGCATCTCCAGCCGGTACCTGTCAAGCCTCTGTTTGGAGATTTCCGGGGAGGGAGAATCCACCACTTCCTACTGCAATCTGTTCCATGACCAGATTCTATAACACCCATTTTTTTTAACATTTTTGTGACATCACCAGGCAATCTTATATTTAGTAGTGGGAGACCAACAGCCTGTATTCATCCCTCTCAGCAGAGCTTCTCTCTCAGTGGTTGTTGCTGGTGTTTCAGCTAGAATATGGAAATACCCCATGTCATTCCAATTGGACTTTGAATTCATGAGGGCAGGAACATGACCTTTTTAATTAAATGAAAGGCAACTTCTCGGAATTCTAAATTCCAACTACCAATTCCACACCATCAAAGCTCAGAGTGTAGATGACATGACACAATGAATTTTAGAGCGCAAACCTAAGCTGAATTGGAATCCGGAGCAGCTTTGGAGCACTGGGGATCCTTCCTGGGCAAGGGCACATTCAAGCCTCCCCTATGAGTTCCTCAGATCTGCACCTGCTGTATAGCAGGAAGCTGTGCGTCCCGAATCGGGGCTGCGCAGGCTGGGGACGGAGGCTTGGATACCGCCTTCTGGCCGAATCCTGTCCCTGTCCCTCCCCAGGCTGGCATGTCTACCCACATCCGCCCAGTTCCTCCCTCCCATCTGCCCTCAGCCCAGAATCGCTCATGCGCCAGCCGAGTTCAGGTGGCACAGAAGTGCCTCCGCCTGGTGCCCTTGGGTCAACACTGCCACTAGCCCAAGCACCGGCGCTAGTTACTTTGGGCCAATGCAAGCACATAGTGTCAGCCCAAGGGCACCTTGTGGATTGCACCCTCAGGCACAATGGAAATTGTCTTTCATGTCTTTGTCCACCAAGTCAAAGACATCCAGCTGGTCCATCTAATTCAGTTTTGTCTATACCATCTGGCAGGGGCTCTATCAGGTTTCAGACTCTTTCAACCTACCTGGACTTGCCAAAGACAGAGCCAGGGACTTTCTGTTCCTGGGACGCAGAGCACAATCCTAATCCTGACTAGGCCAACAGGCCTGCCCCATATCCAGCCTGGGGTTAGGACTGGCTGCGGCGCAACCTGGGGCAATGGGAATTCAGTCCCCTTGCCCCAGGTAATGTGCTGCAGCCCAAATGGGGCCACTGAAATCTGTGGTGCAAACCCCAGCAGCCTGGATTGGGGCCGACTGGGCCAGGGAGGCCCCCATTGAACTCAGGGAGGCTTACTGGGGGGAAAGCTCCATTGAAGTGAACAGCATTGTATCCTGTTACCTTCAATAGACATTTAAAGGTTTCAGAGACCATGCAAAAGAAGTACATTTTCTAGAAGCTTAAAAATATTTTAATGAAGTTACGACCTGCCAATTTTCTCCAGGTTTAGGTATTGTTAGTGGCAAACCATCCTGTACCCCCATCTCTCTCTCTCTCTCTCTCTCTCACACACACACACACACACACACACACACACACACACACAGAGAGAGAGAGAGAGAGAGAGAGAGAGAGAGAGAGAGAGAGAGATTTGCTTCCCAGACATCTCCTAGGTATCCGTTTCTGTATCTGAGACAGTTTTCTAATTACAGAAACATGCTGGGAGACTATATTTGAATTTGGTTAATTTATAAGGTACCTTGAAGGAGGTTTTCCCCAGTGAATTTAAGACATCTAAAATTCCATGTTTTACACACAGCTGTCAAGCAAGCAGTTTGCCTGCCTAAGGTTCTTCATCATGTGCAGCACTAGCCCACAAGGAAACAAACAGGAAGTGCTCCCTCCTCAAAAGAGAAGCAGCAGCTCAAAGATCTGGGTTTTCCTTGACAAAATCTGTCCAAGGTTCCAGTCTTGAGCACAAGTACATGCCTTCGTTTCTAGGGTTCTGCAACTCATCCACCCACCAAGAAATGTAACTTGCTCTAGATCTCCAAACGGCGGACTGTTATATAAATGAAAAGCCTTCCTGGTTGCAAGAGGACCTTACCATTCCACACAGCTCAGTGTTATCTCGCCACCTGATCTTCTCACAAAGTTGCTCCAGGCAGCCTCTTCTGCCCAGAAATCCAGGCCCAGAGCCTGCTGGGGTAGCAGGCAGTGGCTGCTCATCATGACACTGTGAGACAATCAGCTGGCAAGAGAAGATGGGGGAGTGCGGAATGGTAGGCTCTGCTCACAATGGGGAAGGCTTTCTGCAGATGCTGGATCTGGCCCTCAGGCTGGGGGTTGGTACCTGCTGCCTTTGAGAAGCTCCTGAGGTTTCCCATTGGAAAGCTCTCACATCTTTCCTTGTGATAGAGGCAGTGGTGTCATCTACAAACAAGGAACAGGAACGCTGGGCGGGACTTGGGCGGGACTTCCGCGTGATTGGCAGCCCGCCTGTTTCGTTCCACGGCTGCCCTGGCCTCGGGGGGGCTGCCCCCGGTTTGCGCATCCCACCGCTGCTCGCCCAGGCTCCTGTGCACCCCCCACCCCGTCTCCCCCAGCGAGCAGGCACCCCCCCTGAGGCCAGGGCAGCCGCGGAACGGGATGGGCGGGCAGCCAATCACGGTAAGTCCCGCGTAAGTCCCGCCCAGCGTTCCCGTTCCTTATTTGTAGATGACACCACTGAATAGAGGAATCCTGAAATGTGCTTTGAATTGTAATTGGTGTGAAATTTTGAGTTCAACCTAGAAAAGTTAAGACTGCCCACCCCCTCAATTTGGAAGGAACATCCTGACTCCAGCTTGCACAGTGAACTCTTGCTTGATTACAAGATTACATTTGCCTCCACCAAGAGAGAGCAAAGATTAATAAGACCCAGCCACATTCTGCCACTAATGCCTTGCTTTCTTTTTCTTTAAATAAGGCAGAATGAGGACACAGCAACAATTACTGGGTCAGCCTCTGAACCTTCATTTCCCCTAATTCCTACTTAACTCTTGGTTCCTGCAGTGAGAGTCACATTAGTGTGAGAGTCACATTAACCAACAACAAAAGAAGGCCCGGTCAATTCGTCATTCTTGTGCTCTTACATTGGTTAATTCCACTGACAATAATTTATTCCAGATCAGATAGATCTTTCCTTTCTTCCCCCCCCCCTTCTCCAGTCTGTAGTGGAGACTTTATCACACATTCAGTGCCAAGACACATGTAATTTAGTCACTGATTGTGAATATGGCATTATCCACAATTGAGATGGTGGAACCTCTTTGGGGCCAGTTTCACTGAAATTGACAAGACAGCCTTGCTCATTGAGGCAGCCAACTTCTATAACCAGGAGGTTACACACACCTGTCATGGCTTGTAACTCATGATGGACATTTCTTCTAGAGCTCTAGAAGATGCCTTTTTTGGCATCCAGGTCAGATACCATCCCCACATCCTGTGACAAGGAGTTCCACAAACTAATTACACACTTGGTAAAGAAATATTTTCTTTCATCCGTTCTAACTTTCAACACTCAATTTGAGTGGATGTCCCCTGGTTCTGGTGTTGTGTGAGAGGGAAAATAACTTTCCTCTATCCACTTTATCAATTCCCTGCATAATTTTGTACGTCGCAGAGGGCAATCCTAAACTAGAATTAAAAGGTTAAAGGTAAAGGTTTCCCCACGACCGAATGGTCTAGTCATGACCAACTGTAGGGGGCAGTGTCATCTCCGTTTCAAAGCCTATAGAGCCGGCGTTTTGTCCGAGGACAAGCTTCCATGGTCATGTGGCCGGCATGACTACATGCCATAGCACACGGAACGCCATTACCTTCCCATCAAAATGGTCCCTCTTTATCTACTTGCATTTAGGTGCTTTCGAACTGCTAGGTTGGCAGGAGCTGGGACAAGCAACGGGAGCTCACTCTGTCGTGCAGTCTTGAACTCCCAACCTTCCGGTCGGAAAGCCCAGCAGCAGCGGTTTAACCTGCTGCGCCACCACATCCCTTTAAACTAGAGTTAGGCCGGCATAAACTAAGCCAGCAAAGTTTGGCCTGCACAAGGGCCACCAAAAAACGGGTTTGAACTACACTTGGAGTCAGGGAGGATGGCTCATGTTTGTGTGCTGGCCTCTCTGACTCCAAGAGTGGTCCAAACATACTTTTACGGTGTCCTTTGTGCTGGCCAAACTTTGCTGGTTTAGTTTATGCTGTCCTAACCAGTGATGGGATCTGGGAATGAGGAAGCAGAACGCTGGGCGGGACTTACGCGTGATTGGCAGCCCGTCCGTTCCATTCCACCGCCTGTCCTGGCCTCAGGGGAGCTGCCCCTGGTTGGCCCACCCCACCACTGCTTGCCCAGGCACCCAGCGCACCCCCACCTGTCCCCCCTGGTGAGCAGGCGCCCCCCCAAGGCCAGGGCAGCTGCGGAATGGAACGGACGGGCAGCCAATCACGTCCCACCCAGCGTTCCACTTCCTCATTCCCAGATCCCATCACTGGTCCTAACTCAGTTTAGGATTGCACCCTCAATCATGTCCCCACTCAGGTGCCTATCTTCTAAACTGAAGAATCCCAAACTCTGTAGCCTTTCCTCATAAGGGAGGTGCCCCAACCCAGTAATCATTTTGTTTGTGCTCTTCTGCACCTTTTCCAGTTCCACCATACCCTTTTTGAGATATGGTGATCAGAATTGTGCACAATAGATTTGGCTATACCATTGATTTGTACCATAATATTGTATGGGTTTTTTTAATACCTTTTTTTAATTATCCCGAGCATGGAATTGGCCTTTTTCAGATGCATTCAGTTGCCTCCTAGAAATTCATAAGAACATAAGAAGAGCCCTGCTGGATCAGGCCAAAGGCCGGGCTAGTCCAGCTTCCTGTATCTCACAATGGCCCACCAGGTGCCTCAGGGAGCACATGAGACAACAAGATGCCTGCATCCAGTTGCCACTCCCTTGCAATTGGCATTCTGAAATAGCCTGCTACTAAGTTCACACTGAGATAGAGTGATAGTGACTCCTTAAAGCCTCGGCAGTGGGCTTCTTGAGCAAGGAGAGAGTTGCAGTCAAATTAGGAAAGTCCCGAACACTGATTCTGCTTGTTCCATGGAAAACATTTCCGAATTGTTACCGTAATCGTGGTCCAGATAGAAAACGCACAGACACAGAGTGAGGTTTAGAGAAAAACTTTACTCAGCCTGAGGTCCACCCTTGTTCTCAACAAGGCAAGGATGGCCCCGAACAAAACTTTGTTGTTTCATTTTATAGCATTCTTTAGGGTGTTTCCTGCGTTGTGCTGCCTACGTGGCATTGATTACAAAAGCGAGAGCAGTACGCATGTACTTAAGCTGGTACGTCTTGTACGTTCAGTACACATCTTATCTTTATGACTTGTTTCTTTTCCTCTCAGGCGTAGCCTTTGGCCTTGCTCAGGCTTCTGCCCTTGGGTAACCCCTTATTGCGTTGCCTAGCTGGTTGCCATAACAATTGGAAATTCCTGTCTCTTTGTTTCTGTCCCAACAGAATCCCTCAACATTCCATTGCATGAAATAACAACCATTACTTTTCCCCACAAAGATATTCCCCCCCACATTTCCCCCCTCCCCATTTTATTTTTCCCCAATCAATCTCCCAGGGAGAACAAGTTTGTCCCTATTTCATGTCTTTAAAAAAAAAGAAATTGTTTCTTTTATACTGAATAAAAGTATACTTTTATACTTTTAAAAGAATATAAATAATCAGGCAAATAAAAAGTGAATACAATTATGTTTCAGGCAAATTAATAGTTGTATGCAAAAACTATACATTGATAAAAAATGATTTTTAAAAATTCCCTAGACAAATTAGCAGCAGGACCCCCAAGATAGCGTTCTCAGAAGTGCTACCCGTTCCACATGCAGGGCCAGCTAGGCAGGCGGAGCTCAGGGGTCTCAATGCATGGATGAGACAGTGGTGTCAGGAGGAAGGGTTTAGATTCATTAGGCACTGGGGGATGTTCTGGGACAAGCCAGGCCTGTACAAGAGGGATGGGTTTCACTTGAACCAGAATGGAACCAGGCTGCTGGTGCTTAACATTAAAAAGGTGGCAGAGCAGCTTTTAAACTGATCCCTGGGGGAAAGCCGACAGGAGCCGAGTGGCGTCCAGTTTGGAACTCTTCGTCCCTACGGGAAGAGGAGGGTAGAGGAGTACCACAGAGTAATGGAGGAGTAGGAAATAGAACTTCAAATGTGAGTGTAAGTGACAGTTTGTCCAATAGAAAGAGAGATGGGGAAAAGGGATCAAATAAGAGTCCCTCCTTAGGGAACCCTGTATATAGGTGTTATTACGCAAATGCCAAGCAAAGATGGGAACGGGAATGTTTGGTGGCTAGGGAAAACATTGATATAGTAGGCATAACGGAAACCTGATGGAATGCAGACAACCAGTGGGATACTGCAATCCCAGGCTATAAACTCTATAGGAGGGACAGGGAAGGGCGTGTTGGCGGAGGGGTGGCCATCTATACCGAAGAAGGGATAGAATCCAGCAGAGTAGAAACTGAAGGTGGGCCGGACTCCACCATGGAGTCACTGTGGGTTAAACTATCAGGCCATAAGAATGATGTAATAATGGGAGTGTGCTATCATCCTCCGGATCAAAAAATTGAAGGTGACCTTGAAATAAGGAAACAAATCAGGGCATTGACCAAGAGAGACAGGATTGTAATCATGGGGGACTTCAATTATTCTCATAGTGACTGGGTCAACTGGTGCTCTGGTCAAGAAAGAGAGACTGGATTCCTTGACATGCTGAATGATTGTGCCTTAGAGCAGCTAGTCATGGAGCTCACCAGAAGACAGGTGACTCTGGATTTAATATTTTGTGGTACTTGAGACCTAGTTAGGGATGTGTTACTGAGCCATTGAGGAACAGTGACCATGCTGCGATTGGTTTCACCATCGATTGGTTTCACAGGAAAGAGGGCAGAGTAAATCTGACACAAGAACCCTTGACTTTCGAAGGGCAGATTTCCCTCAAATGAGGAGGCTAGTTAGAAAGAAATTGAAAGGGAAGGTAAAAAGAGTCCAATCTCTCCAGACTGCGTGGAGGCTGTTTAAAATAACAGTAGTAGAGGCCCAGCAGAAGTGTATCCTGCAAAGAAAGAAGGGTTCGACAAGGTCCAGGAGGGTTCCTGCATGGCTGACGAACAAAGTTAGAGAAACTGGAAAGAGCAAGGAAGGTTCTTTCCGTAAATGGAAGTCTTGCCCCAGTGAGGAGAATAAAAAACAACATAAAATCTGGCAAAAGACAAGTAAGAAGTTGATACGGGAGGCCAAGGAAAGGAAGAGGAAAAGAGGAAAAGAGCAGAGAGGATTGTTGCAGATCACTCTCACCCTGCCCATAATCTGTTTGAACTTCTTCCCTCTGGACGTCGTTATAGGACATGGTATATTAAAACAACCAGGCACAAGTACAGTCCCCCCCCCCCCGTGCTGTTGGGCTACTGAATAGCTGATTATGTTGATGTTTTGGTTTTGATTTGGATAAGTTTAGAGTTAGTGGGGTTTGTTAATGTGATGGTATTATTTATTAGTTTAAGGTATATGTGAGAGCTTTTGGGCCAAAGTAAAATTCCATGTATGGTGAAATTCCATGTATAGCCAATAAATTCTATTCTATTCTAAAAAGAAAGAGTTTGATGAACGCATGGCTAGCAACATAAAGGGAAATAATAAAAGCTTCTTCAAATACATTAGAAGCAGGAAACCTGACAGAGAGGTGATTGGCCCACTGGATGGTGAGGGAGGGAAAGAGGAGATAAAAGGGGACTTGGAGATTGCAGAGAAATTAAATGAATTCTTTGCGTCCGTCTTCACAGCAGAAGAACTTGGACAGATACCGCAGCCCAAACAGCCCTTCCTAACTAAGGAATTGAAACAGATAATGGTTAATAAAGAAGATGTTTTAGATCAAATTGATAAATTACATATAAATAAGTCACCAGGCCCAGATGGTATACCCCCAAGAGTTATTAAGGAACTAAAGAACGAAGTTGCTGACCTCTTAACTAGAGTATGCAACTTGTCCCTTCAAACAGCCACAGTGCCAGAGGATTTGAGGATAGCCAATGTCACGCCAGTCTTTAAGAAAGGGAGAAGGGGGGACCCTGGAAACTACAGGCTGGTCAGCCTAACATCTGTTCTGGGTAAGATGGTGGAAAGTCTCATCAAAGATAAAATCCTAAAACACGTAGAGGAACAAGTACTGCTGAAGGAAAGTAAGCATGGCTTCTGTAAGGGTAAGTCTTGCCTCACAAACCTTTTGGAATTCTTTGAAAAGGTCAACAGGCACGTGGATGTGGGTGAACCTGTGGATATCATATACCTGGATTTTCAGAAGGCGCTTGACATGGTCCCCCACCAAAGGCTGCTGAAGAAACTTCACAGTCAGGGAATAAGAGGGCAGGTCCTCTTATGGATTCAGAATTGGTTGAGGGCCAGGAAACAGAAAGTGGGGGTCAATGGGCAATTTTCACCATGGAAAGAGGTGAAAAGCGGAGTGCCCCAGGGATCTGTCTTGGAGCTGGTGCTTTTCAACTTGTTCATAAATGACCTGGAGACAGGGATAAGCAGCGAAGTGGCCAAGTTTGCGGATGATACAAAACTTTTCCGGGTGGTGAAAACCAGAAGGGATTGTGAAGAGCTCCAGAAGGATCTCTCCAAGTTGGGGGAATGGGCAGCCAAATGGCAGATGCGTTTCAATGTAGACAAGTGTAAAGTGATGCACATTGGGGCCAAAAACCAAAACTTCACTTATAGGCTTATGGGTTCTGAGCTGTCTGTGACAGCTCAAGAGAGGGATCTTGGGGTGCTGGTGGACAATTCAATGACGGTATCAACCCAGTGTGCGGCAGCAATTAAGAAGGCCAATTCCATGCTTGGGGTAATTAGAAAAGGGGTTGAGAATAAAACAGCCAATATTATCATGCCATTGTACAAATCGATGGTAAGGCCACACCTGGAATACAGTGTACAGTTCTGGTTGCTGCATCTCAAAAAGGACATAGTGGAGCTGGAAAAGGTGCAGAAGAGAGAGACAAAAATGATTACGGGGCTGGGGCACCTCCCTTATGAAGAAAGACTGCAGTGTTTGGGGCTCTTCAGCCTAGAAAAAAGGCACCTGATGGGGGACATGATTGAAACATACAAAATTATGCATGGAAGGGATAGAGTCAATATAATAGAGGGATATCTTTTTCCTCTCACAAAACACCAGAACCAAGGGACATCCGCTAAAACTGAGGGTTGGGAGAGTTAAAACAGATAAAAGGAAGTACTTTTTTACCCAGCAGGTAGTTAATCTGTGGAACTCTTTGCCACAGGAGGTGTGATGGCATCTGGCCTAGATGCAGTGGTGTCATCCAAATGATTTAGGAACAGGTACTCACATGGCACTTGTCGGGGTCTGCCCACCAGCAGACGTGATCGGGGTCTGCCCATCAGCCAGAAGTGATGTCGTGGCAGGAAGTGAGGTCATAGAGGAAGTGAGGTCATGACAGGAAGTGAGGTCATAGCCGGAAGTGAGGTCATGATTGTTGCCATGGAGGTGATCATGTTTGTAAGAACTTCAGCTTGTGGTTAGTGTTAATTTAACTTCTAGTGCTTTGCTTTCTAGAGATGTGTATAGACATATTTTGCTTCAACTGTTCCCTGGTTAAATAACAGGCTAGACTGTACTAGATTGGGAGCCCTTTTGGGACAGGGAGCCATTTAACTTTAATGTTAAATGCAAGGAGCCAGCAAGGAGCAGGTGGAGGAATGGGCGACCAAAAAAAGACTTCATGGAGGCTGGGGCTGGGGTAGGCTGCAGGAGGAACCGGGACACTGGATCTGTGCAGCTGGAGGGAGTGGGAGCCCCAGGCAGCCTACCTTCTCACGCTTGCTGCCTTATTCCCGGGTCTCCCTTGCTGCTGCTGCTGCTGCTGCTGCTGCTGCCACCGCCTCCACTCCTCTCGCTCCACTGCTGCCGCTACCACCACGCTGCCTGCCTGCCTCCTCACAGAAAGTGCAGGCAACGGCTGTGGGCATGCAGTACGCATGCGCAGCTGCTGAGCCAACCAGCCGATGGGGCAAGCTTCGAGTGGGCGGGGCCAGCTCAACTTCTAGAAACTGGTACTTGCGTAGTGGTGCGTAGTGGGTGCATGACATCACTGCCTATATGCCTTTAAGAGGGGATTGGATGGATTTCTGGAAGAAAAGTTCATCTGGGCCATAATGGGTTGTGCAACCTCCTTACATTAGTAGTAGGCTACTTCAGAGTGCCAGGTGCAAGGGAGTGGCAACAGGATGCAAGCAACCTGTTGTCTCGTGCCTCCCTGGGGCACCTGGTGGGCCGCTGTGAGATACAGGAAGCTGGACTAGATGGGCCTTTGGCCTGATCCAGCAGGGCTCTTCTTATGTTCTTATGTTCTTAGGTGTGCCTTTGGTGCAAAAGGGTCTGTTTGTCCAACAGCGTTCTTTCCTTATTTGCCTCAACACTTCTCCCTCCTCGGGCATCCAAACTGTATTTTGATTAAATAAAAATTCCTGGTGCATATTTTGACACCATGGAGTTGAGATCTTCCTGCCAATGCCCTAATGTGTGAGGCCCATAAATGCAAACTGAAGCAATCACACAAACACAGGAGCAGAGGGTGAGAGTTTGGGGGTTAACAGGAGTTTGGGGGCTAACTCAAACAAGCTCAGTCATTTGATTAAACTTGCAGTAATTTGTCCTTTCTATCATTTCTCTTCTCTTTGAAGTGGGGGGAGGGAGAGGAGAAATGGGTAAGCTTGTGTCTACAGAACTGTTAAAGAAGGAATCAATTTTACACACAAACACACACACACACACACACACACACACACACACACACACACACACA
>JAJKFI010000083.1:5584570-5610219 GCA_029204185.1 Lerista edwardsae
CACACACACACACACACACACACACACACACACACACACACACACACGTATACGTATATATACCGTATTTTCACAAAGTTCACAAAGTTCACAAAGCAGTTTACAGGCAAATAGTAATAATAAAGTCTACCATGTGTTTCTTGTCCTCTGCAATACTCTAATTCAGTGGTACTCAAACTTTTTAGACCAGAACCCACTTTTTAGAATGGCACTCGTGTTGGGACCCACTGGAAGTGTGTCATTAACCTGGAAGTGATGCTGTGGCAGGAAGTGACATCATCAAGCAGAAAGTGCTGTCATTGTAACATAATAAAATGACACATCTGAAATGCAAATTGGCATTTTTGGACTGCAGCAGTTGCACAGCCATGAAACATCCCTGACAGAAAGCAAGACAAGGATAAACTATGATGTCAAAGCACTGAAATAAAAGCAAAATTTAAAAAACCCTTTCTTGAAAACAAACTGTTAACACTCACAAAAGGAATATAACAAGAGTAAGGTCTGCAGTTTACGAGATGGCTGTGCCCAGCTTTCCGCACAAAGACTTGTATAATGTGATAGGCTTTTCTTCCCGTTAATTCTTCCAGGAAAAGTCAGGTCCATGCCAAGAGCACCCAAAAGTCTTGGGAAATGTTTGCCTGACTTTTGAGCAATCAGAGATGTCTTTCCTGGACAGTTGGCTCTTGGAGGAAAGGTTTATTTTCCACGCGGCCATCCAGATGAGATTGAATGTCTGTAAGGCCTTTCTTCGGTTTGTTGGAAAGCAATTTGGTGGTCATTTGGCTTCTTTTCATGGCCCTTAAGTAGTCTGTTCATTCGCATCTGAGTTCCTTCCTATCATCCTGATTGCGCCCCACAGAATTAATTGAGTGCACAATTTCCACCGCTGCACTCTGCACCCAGCCCAGGGAGGCCCCTGTTGCCTCTGCCCCCCTTTGCCTCCTTCCAGCCGGAGCCAGGAATGATTAGCATTTGTTGAGCTTCTGTTTCAAGATTTCAGTCTCTCGTACTTTGAAATTGAAATTCCTTCGCCTGCAAGGGGACAGGGGCTCTGACAGCTGACTTATTGAACTTTCCTAAGCTATAACAGCAAAGAAGGTAAATCTATCAGTGCTGCCGCATACAGTCACTGCATTTGTAAAAAAGAAGGGGAAAGAGAGAGAGGGAGAGAGAGCGGGGAGAGGGAGAAAGAGAGAGAAGGCAGGCAGAGAGGGAGTACTCCAGTCTCCAAAAATTACCATGCTCCCAAATTAACCTTTGCTTCCACATTCTTGATGAGTTTAATTAAACAAGGTGATGCTGCTCATATCAAATCGGAGCTGAGCACTACTTTGTCATGATGCTTCCTCATGCAGAAGTACAAAATACTTCTGTACCTTTCAGTCACGATGAAGCCCACTTTTTGTTGTTGTTCCTGGCTTAGAAATATGAATCTCAGCCCAAGCAGAATCACAGAATCAGGGTGGAGCACTCGAGTCGAAAGCACGAACATACCAGCCCGAAGACCCCAGGCCCAGAGAGAGGCTGCACACTGAGTGCAGCCTGAAATAAGCAAAGGGGGCATGTGGGCTCCACATTGCCTATCCTGGAACGTTGCTTCCATGAGAGTGGGTGGAGAGAGGCAATCTAGAACCAGAGAGAGAGAAAGGGGATGCCGCCACCACGATCCACATTAGACTTTAAATTTGTTATTATTTATGTCTTGCAATACATATTTGTTATTATTTAAGTATTGCCACCTTTCTCCTCGACTTATAGTCTTGTACACTCAAGATCATTTACATCAGCAGGCTGACCAATAACCCCCCCCCCTTTTTTTTTACAAATGAGGTTTTTACAAGTTTTATTCTAGGAGAGAAACTCATTTCTCCAGACATTTCCTTTCCGAATGCAGTCAACATCCCGGCTGCACGACTCTTTTGCTTTCCAAGCTTCCACAGGTAGATGCAAAAAATGTCCCAGGCTGGTTCTCATTTCTTGCCAGTTCACATTCTTTTGTCTCTAGCCAACAGTGTCTGGTCTCCCATCCAAGTCAAGACCTGAGCTGAACCTGCTTAGTTTTTTCAGGCAAGGTGACAGCGACAGCTCCAGATCATTCTTAGTGAGCAGGGCTGATCTTCGGAGCTGAAAGGGCCAATACAAAACATTTTTGCAGGAGGACCACCCCACAGGGCCCGTCCACTCATTAGGATGAGCCATAGTGCTGAAGCACCCAGCAGCAGTGTCATCCAGGGCAGCTGATTTCAGCCAATCAGAGGTGCGAGGGAGGGATGGCCATCCAGCAGCACTACTCCGCTCACCGCACTTTCCTTGTAATACCTCTGCATAGAACATTCCATGCCGGAGCGTCGGCTACAAAGCGAAGTGCCAGATGTAGTTGCAAGTGCTCCATTCACCACCCCAGTGCAGGGCCCCTCCTGGCATGTGGCTGAATTTGGCCAAATGGATCAAATTGCCCTAAGGCCAGTCCTGACAAATCAAAGAGCCAAGCACTATGGCCTCCTGGACTGCATGGCAAAAGGTCCGTCAGTTTGCTGTTCCTCCTACTCTGCCAGTTGATGGGACACTTTCACATTGCTTCACGGAAAGCAATATCCCCTCTCCATTCCAGAAAGGCTTGGAAGCCACTTCCACATATCAATTGTGGAAGAAAAGATTCCAAGCAGATGAAGGCAGGCAAACACACACACACACACACACACACACACACATACACACACACACACACACACACACAGAGAGAGAGAGAGAGAGAGAGAGAGAGAGAGAGAGAGAGAGAGAGAGAGAGAGAGCAATCCAAGTTCCTTTGAATAATTTTGCTCTGGTTCTGAATACTTCTTGGGAACCTTGTTTACTTAGGAATCTCTCTGAAGCACTGGTGTAGCTAAGATGTGGCTGGGGCTGGGTACCATGCCTTTATGGGGTGTCAAAAGGCCTCCTCTGGTTTTTGGCAAAAACTGGAAGAACCTTTCTAAGGCCTCCAGGAAGCCCTTCTCAGGGTTCAGGGGGATGTATGGGGGTGAAAGCTGAAAATGTACTTGCCCAGGGTGCCAGATGCCATAGCTACACCACTGCTCCAAAGCACTCCAAGGAGTGCTTTGTTTCCCCGATTGGTACTATTAGCAGGCAGAAAGTTTTAAATTTTTAACTGTTTTAATATTGTTTTTAACATTGTTTTGTTAAATTTGTGGTTTTTAAAGTTGGTTTTTAATGTTGCAAGCCACCCTGGGTGCCCATGGGGCGGAAAGGTGGGATGATGATGATGATGATGATGATGATGACGACAACAACAACTTGGAGTGTACGGAGCACAAATACAGCTCATCACCAGCAAGTCCAGCCTTTTCCAGGCTTTTCTTTTCTCTTTTCCTTTTCTCCCCTTCAGTGGGCTGCAGCTGATTAATTGGCAAGAGCGGTTTCAGCTGAGCCACAGAACCTGCAGGCCTCAACTGATAATTTAACTAAAGCCTAACATCTGACACTCCCCTGCTTTGCAACTTTCCTTCCTTCCTCTCCCTGGGCATTTGCAGAAAAGCATCTTCCGGATCAACCAATCAATCTCTGACATGGAAGTATCGGGAGGCAAGTGTCTTTTTTGAGAAAATGCATCCCTTGATTTTTAGTGTACTTTAATGATGCTCACCCTCGCAGATGCATTGGCCTCCTGCCAGCCAACGTTTGACGCAACACAGCGCAGTGGTGGTGGTGAGTTCAATTTGTATTGTCAGCCAAATCCAGTGGTTAAAGCTTTGGCCTGTCTCTTTTGCAGGTTGCAGATGGAGGATTGCAGGTTGGAACAATTCCCCACTCCACCCCACACCAGGTACCACATTGAAAACTGGAATGTTCAGTTTCCAAACCTCATTGACAGTAATGCCTATTTGATTAGAACAGTGATCAACAAACTGTGGGTTGGAACCCACTAGGTGAGGCATGAGCCAATTTCAGGTGGGCCCCCAATCATTTCATTGTGTCTCTTATTTTCAAAAGATGATTTGCCATGCTATGTGACTGCATTTGGGGAAATGTTGCAGTTCTGTACTTTAGGGTGCAATCCTAACCCATTTTCCAGCACTGACTTAGTCAGTGCCAATGGGCATGTGCTGTGTGCTGCAGTTGGGGGGGGGGCTGTCACAGAGGCCCCCAAAAGAAATGTTTGCTCCCTTGGAGCTGCATTGCCCTTACCCTGGTTCTGGAAAATTGGTTAGGATTGTGCCCTAGATCCCTTTTCTGCCAAGGAATCATCGATCCAGGAATACATCACCTCATCCATCCACTCCAAGTTGTTGTTGTTGTTTTCTGCCTTGCCTGAGAAGATAAACTAGCCCAAGGAGTTATGGCCTTGTCACCTGGGTGGAAATCTATGGCCTTAGTAGTCACAATTCATACTTCGGGGAAGACAGTCATGAAATGTAGGGCAAATTTACACAGCAGCATAGGTGCTGCTTCACTCACAACAGGAAAAAGCACATCTATGGGCGCAATCCTATAGTGGCGCTTTGGCAGATGCAACATGTTTGCATCAGCCCAGTGTCCCTAAGGGTGCAATCCTATGCAGCGCTAGAATGGCGAGGCTGACTTGGCAGCACCATATTCGACGCTGCATGGGAGAGGCTGGAGCCCCCCCCCAGCAAGGGAGCGTGTGCTCCAGCCTCCCCTATGTGCTCTGCTAAAGAGCGGGCACAGATACGAGGAGACCATGCAGCTGAAATTGGGGCCTTCTGGCCTCGCGGATGGGCTTAGGATGTGCTGTATGGCCACCTCCCGAGCCCACCCATGCCTCCCTCTCTCCCACTAATCCCCATCCCGATATGGGACAGAGCCTCCCTTGCGCCGACCAGCTTCAGTCGGCGCAAGGGGAGGCTCTCCGTCGGCGCTTTGAAGCCAATGCTACTTGTAGCGTCGGCTTCAGAGCTTTCGCGCCAACACAGGGGCGCCGCTCAGCCTCCCTGTGTCAGCGCTAAGCACATAGCATTGACGCAACGACATTGCGTCAATGCTATGCACACTCTAGGATTGCGCTGACACGGGGCACCAACCAGCACCCTTGCATCGGCGCCGGTGCTGTTGGGCCACCACTAGTTGCAGCGTTGGCCCAAGGGTGCTGTGCCAAGGAGCCGCAGCACCGCTCCTGCACCAGCTGAATTCAGCTGGCGCACGAGCAGTTCTGGACAAGGGGAGGGCAGGTGGGACAGAAGAACTGAGTGGTGGGTAGGCCGGTAGGTGTGCCAGCCCCGGGAGTGGGGTGGGGCTGGGATGCGGTGGGTAGGCCACATCCAAGCCTCTGTCCCCAAGCTGCACGGCCCCAATTCGGGCCATGCAACTTCCTCAGCTCTGCACCTGCTATACACAGGTGCAGGTCCGAGGAACCCATAGGAGAGGCTGGAGCCTCCCCTAGGGCAAGGGTATGAACGCCCCGGCGAGGCTTCCCAGTACTCTGAAGCTGTGCTGGCCCACTGGTCTTGCTACTCCAGCATAGTTTAGGATTGCGCTCTACATCTGGTGACATGCAGTGCTTCCTCAGGAGTAAGTCCCATTAAGGATTATTGCCAAGTATGCATTAAACCACAGCTTTGAGAAGCAGCAGCTTCCATCCTGTAAATCACAGATCCTTTTAAGTTGGAGGTGGGCAGAAGTTAGATTTCTATTCTACTGGCAGATTTTGGTGTGATTTGTGCTATATTGTCAAGCTGGTTCTATTTTACAGTTGCAAGTCAAACTTATTTATACCAAATTCTGAGGATGCTTGAGTCTTGGTTGGGGGCAGGGTCCTGACACAGCAATCACATACTTTGATGGACCAGCCTACAGCCCACTCCATTGGCTTCCTCAACTCATCAGAAGGCCTCCAAGATGTGACCAGAAGCCATTACAGCCAGGAGGTGTGAACTGGTGATTGTACTGCTTGAAGCTAAGCATGAGATCTGGTCTTGTTTTTGGACGGGAGACAGAATATCAGGCTGTGACAAGCTGCTTTACTGGTTGTGGCAGGACGAAGGCACTGATGAGCTGATTAGTCACTGCAAGTGAGAGTTGCAGGGGAATGTGTGAGAAGGCCAGCTGGCAAAAGATGGCAAAAGAACCTTGAGGACCTGTCCAGGCTGGACTTACGATTGCCTGCTGCAGTTCTATTGCAGCAGCCAGAGGAGAGAACCACAATGTGAAGGCTGCATCTGGGACTGAGGATTTAGTGAATTACAGAATTCTGTATACATTGAAAAATTGTGGTTTAGACTAGCCTGCCATGTAAGCCTTGGGCATTTTCTTTGGCCTGGGAAAGGCAGGGTAGAAATTCTTCATATATAAAAAATAAAATAAATTTCCGGTCTTCTCCTGTGCAGGGCCCATGAGAGGGGGTAAAGGAGATAAAGTGTACCAGGGCTCAGGGTCAAAAAGGGGGGGCCAGAAACCAAAGAAGGGGGCCTGGAAATTCCCTGGGATATTTTACAATCTCAACCAGCCTTGCTGCCCACACAGGATGCTTTGAGCAGTATTGCCATATGGGACAGGCCAAGGAATGCATACATGACCCTCCTGAGCACAGTGTCACATCTGGGAGAAACTGGCCTGCTACAGGCCTTGGCGTATGAGCTCAGGGTCATAGCTGTGGAACTACAGCTGCTGTGGAAGTACGTTTTGGTACATACAGGACACTTTCTAGTTCAGTGTGAACCTAACTAAATAGGACGGTGCTAGTTTTCTTCAATGATTTTCTATATTTAAGAGCACAATCCTCACCTGGAGTTAGGCCAACACAGTTAGGCCAGCAAAATATGGCCAGCACAAGGGGGCACTGTAAAGTATGTTTGGGCCACAGATGTGCACCATCCTCCCCGACTCCAAGAGTGATCCAAACATGCTTTATGGTGGCTCTTGTACCAGCCAAACTTTGCTAGCCTTAACTCCTGGTGAGAATTGTGCTCTAAAAGAGTTTAGAGGAGTGTGTTTAGTTTTCCATATTACTGCATCTAGCTGCCGATGCTGCGTGGGCAGGTAGACCTGGGCTCCACATTAAGGAGCCCAGTAGACTTGAGCCCCCAAAACTATTCCCACCTGCTTCATCCCTCCCCTCTCTTTTGGGAAGGGGCCCTAAAGAAACTTTGTACCCCCTGATAAAATTCCTCTGCTGTTGTGACTTCCCGTTCATCTAGAACAGTGGTTCTCAAACCTTTTAGCACCAGGACCCATATTTTAGAATGACAATCTGTCGGGACCCACCAGAAGTGATGTCATTAACCTGGAAGTGGTGGTCATGGCCAGAAGTGACATCATCAAGCAGGAAAATTCTTAACACACATGTGACAAAATCAAATAGAACTAATCAAGTTAGTAAATTAAAAGTAGTTTACAATAAAAGTTTGAAAATTTATTTAAAATAAAGAACTTTCCTAACCCTCCCAGCAGTTGCTGATCTATTTTTTTAAGTCCCCAATATCCCAAAGACTACCATCTCCACACTTACCTGAGAGTAAGCCCCATTGACGATACTTGTTAAAAACATATACATAGTAGCCTAATAAAAGGACAGATCTGTACCATTTCCCCAAATGTAGTCACACATTTTTGTAGCGTCAACAAAAATATGCATATTTAAATGAATGGGGACCCTACTGAAATTGGTTTGTTACCTCCTAGTGGGTCCCGATCCATAGTTTGAGAAACTCTGATCAAGAGGACCCCAGGGATGGTCCCTCCTGGATGATACAGCTGATTGATGGAAAGATTCGGTAAGTTCAGGCAGAAAGGGGGCTGCTAGTGGTCTCAAGAGGCATCATTGGCTTGGAAGGGAACCAGAATTCAAAGTGCTGCATCACATACAATGTTATCGAGTGTACAGTGAGGCTCTTGTCCAGGTTCCTCCCCTATCTGTGCTGGGTAGGACACCTGTGGTGGGATCCTGTTTGTTGCATCTAACCCTTTCTGGACAGGTACACCTGGTGCTAAGTCTGTGTTTATTCTGGAGTCAAGTGAAACCCATGTTATATGTCCAGGCTTTGCAATACATCCTGATTTATGGGCCCTTCTAGTTCATGGTGCACAATCCGTTCTTATGTCTGTTGTCCTTCTGCTGGGTGTATTGTGTTTGATTCATATTGTTAGCGGCAATACAGCAGGGGGAAGACATGCATCCACAAATCCTAAATCTCGGCAGCCCCAAATTTGGTTGTGGCAGGGTGTGTGTGTGTGTGTGTGTAAGCATGACTCCCAACAATCACACACTGGCACCTTATGTTCTGCGCCACCAGAACACTGTTGCATGACAAGCATGGTATTCTAAACTTGGTCCAAGAAGGCCATTTGGGATGCAATTTCTTCTGCCAGATGCATTGGAATCACCCATTCTGATAGCCAGAACTTCCTGGGCTGTTTTGAAGACCATCTGCCAACAAGCCTGTCGGTTGCCTGCCCGCCTTGATTGGCCAGGGAATTCAAGGAATTGTATTTTTGAGAACTGCCCCCCTTCTTTTCAAGCTCCCTCTAAAAGCCAAGATCGGCTTTTTAATAGGAGATATTCTCAATAAGGTTGCCCCAAATTGTCTCACAAACCACTTAGTGGGTCCTGACCCACAGTTTGAGAAACACTGGTCTAATTCAGACTGAGCTGTTGGAGGCCATGGCAAAGCACTGAACTAATAGGGCTTGGGTTCCGATGCTTCCATTTCTTGCCATTTTTTCTTGTCTAAACTGTGCAAACATTGGCTGAAAGAACTGACCCATGTCCTTCCCCTTTCAGTGCTGCTTTCCGGGTGATTTATAGCCCTGAGCAATGTCTTGTACTCCCAATACCCACCGTGGCAATCAGTTGACACTTTGCAAAACATTGACTGAGAAAGTCCTTGTTGTTCTCCCCCGCAGTTAAAACAACAGAGTTGGTCAAATGACAATACATAACTTTAGAGCACTACAGTCGTCGCTTTGGAAGGGACCTGCGAGGTCATGGAGCCCAACCAGTGCTTCACGTCATGCACGCCCAGGAGTGTAGATCTTGCAGAAATGAATGCAGGTATTCTCAGGGTTGACGCTTCCTGTTATTTGGAATTATTTGGACGGGGCAAGAAAATGGGACTCACAAGACCCAGAGACGTGATCAGTGATAGAAAGACAATTCTATCACTGATTGAGGATTGATTATGACTTATTATTGATCCATCCGTAAATGTGGCCCAGTGTTCTTTCAATTGCTGGTCTTGCATGTTTATTGGGGCAGGCATAAATACAATATATCAGTGGTTCTCAAACACTGTAGCCTTGGGACCCACTTTTTAGAATGACCATCTGTCCGGGACCAACCAGAGGTGATGTCATGGCAGAAGTGCCATCACTATGATGCCAGAGCCTGCAGCTTTCCTGAGAATGCAGCAATCAGTTGGGTTATTTCTCAGTCATTTTCCAATAGCAAAGTGAATAAGAAAAAAAGCCTATTTACAACCTTGAAACAAGCAAAAGAACCAAATAGTGTTCCCCCTTTCCAGCATCCCATCTTCCCATATTTTCAATATGGCTGCCTTAGGTGCTTTGTTTTGTTTTGTTTTGTTTTGCATAATAATTTTATTTTTTCTACTATACAGTAATGGGGAGGGGGAAACATTTATACGAAGAGGGAGGGGAAGGATAACATAAGGTATACACAAGAGGTTATGGAGAGATTACAATGCTAAAGTAAAATCTATTTTAACTACAATACATTTCTTTAAAAATTATTAATAATAAGCTTCTACCAAGCCAAGCCTCATATAATGTTCAAAGCAAGTATATCCATCAAAATTCATTTATTAATCTATATTAGTAGCCTTAATCTTTCATTATCAATGTAGTCCAATCTTTATTTATGGCCAAAGATTTTCAGTAAAAAAATAAAATAAAATAAAATAATCGTTGACGTCAAATCTTATCTTAGCTGTTCCTGATCCTCATTGGCCTTTCTACTCTCTTATTTTGACTACGTCTTCTCATAATACCTTCTCTCTCAATAATAATAAAAAAAGATAGAAAAAAAAGACTACTTTTACTATTAAAATAATAAGAAGTATAAAATATAGCCAGGGAGAAACTACTGCCTGTCTTTTATTTTCAGGTGTTCTATCAGTGTAACATCCCTGTATAATTCTGAACTTCAACCTTAAGTAAAAATAAAAAAAATCTTCTTCTTAAATCATAATATCTTATAAATTCATTTTAACCTAAACATCCAGATTGGCCCAAACCAGGGGGTAGTCTTAGAATATCGCTTATCGCTCTTAACTTTTATATCTGGTATAAAGACATCTCCCCCAGCACTAGGTCATTCTGAATATCTTCTTTATATCATCTTCAATTTATAGATTAGCAACATATATCTTCTAAGTTCAATCCACTAAACATCTTATTGGACTAGGCTAAGGAGAAGTCCCAAAATATCGCTTTATTATAAATCAACTTTATATATCTGTAATTAAGACATTCCCCCTCACCCAGACCATTATAAGTATCCTGTTTGTATATTCTTAAATTCATATCCCTACACCATAATTGGTCTTATCCCTGTTGAAGTTCATATTCTCTTTCTTTAGGGTGTACACACATTTCTAAACAAGCATATGAATAATAAGCAATAGATTAGCTTTAAACTAAAAGCACTTAATATTTAGCACTAACATGCCTTCCATCTGCCAGTCTACACCCCAAGCCTCCATCATACTTTCTTGCAATATATAATAAAGCCCAGTTTAAAATTTACTAAAATCTTCTTTCCCTAAAAGTTTATCCAGTTTCCAAATTATTTATAGTTTCAAGGGTCAGAGTTCTAATTAGTTTATTGTAAATCTTAAATTCTTCAAAACAAAAGTGGTGTTTCTCAAGATTAGCACAGCTTTCATCTTCCCCTTTGTCTGTTAGAAATCTTCTTCTTCATACGTCATAAAAGCAAGAGAGGGAACAGCCAGTTTCTTTGTCTTCTCTTTAGACCGACGCCATCTTGGTGCATCATAACAATTATTTAAAAGTTAATCTCTCACCAACATTAATCAGAGAGTCTCATCGCTAGACAGCTAATACGTTCCCCACTCTCACACCACCGATGACAGAAACAGCCCAAAACCAGTCAAGTTCCAGTCCTCAGCGTGTAATTTCTGTTCTCTTCCATAAATCCAGCTGACAGCTTTAAATCTTCCACTGCTCAGTTATCTCTCCTGCTCGCTTATCTTGCACTCTTATAAGAAGTTTCATTAACAGTAAACATCCTTTTTTTTCTCTTCTTTTCCCCGTTTTATTTTATTTTAGGGAGATTAAATCATATACAATTCTTTCCTTTTGTTTTGTAAGAAGCAAGAAAGTATAAGTCCAAATAATTTTATAACAAATTCCATGATTTTATCTTCCAAGGCACTTTTAAACTCTTTTTGCTCTCCAGCTGTGGGGTTTCAGAAAGTTTCTTTCGTTTCCTTTATCTGCCCCTGGCGGCCATCTTTTCTCGCTGTGACCAATTCCGTTCATTCAGTCCATTAATTATATGTCTAAATTAGCAAATTCTTGTCCTCCTTCAGCCCATCCTTTCTCTGCGTGAGAGGTTGCAGAGGTTTGACTTACAAGTCCAGCTGAAAACCTTCAGACTCCATTCCAGATCTTATCCTCGAAGCCATCAAACACTTGCCTGCGTCCGTTGTGGCGCAGGATTCTGTTCGCCCTTCTGCTGTCGGGCTGCTTTAGGTGCTTTGTGATCCACCTGAAATTGGCTCACGACTTACCGGTGGGTCCTGACCCACAGTTTGGGAACCACTGCAATAAATAATACCTTGGATTCCTTGGCTGGACAGTTCCATGTGTCTCCATTGCTCTGGAGTTTGTCAAGCAGGTATCGGGGCGAGCCTGAAAATGCTTCCTCGTTGCAGTTCTTTTTGCCGCCTCTTGTCAAAATAGCTGCTTTTTCCTTTTATGTGCTCTCTCATGGGTGATCTTGTGTTTCAGTGTCAGCAGACTGAGCAGGGGCCAGGTGGACAGACCAGGCAGATAGAAATCACAGCAATGGGAGGGAAATTGGTGCATTGCACATGATTGGGCCAAGCAATGTGGTTCCTAACCTGTCCAAAATGCTAAACCGGACCATATTCCTTACATATTCCTCTTGCTAACGGGGGTGGAATTAATCCCTTGTTGAAATTTTTTGTCCACAAATGCTTGGCACAAGACCACTCCCCCCTCCATTAAACTGATGTGGATTTTAAAAATATGGACACATGTATAGCCTAAAAATGAAAAATTGAAATCTCAGGAAAATGGACAGAGTTGCAATGGAATGGAAACAGAGAAATTGGGCAGCACTTCCACATAGATAGAAATGTGGTCTGCACATAGATAGGGTGAACATTTTCATTAAAATTCCCACAAAAAGCTTGATGCTGGAAAATCCTCCTAATGTGTGGACACAGGGAGGTAACTAATGAAAGTGTAGCCTAGTGCAGCCTGGAAGTGATGTCACAGTTGTATTTTGTTTTTTGGCCTTAACTTTTGATAGAACGAAGATATTACATTCCAGTTTGTTTAATTGAATTCTGCATGAAATGCCACATGGAATGATATATGACAGTATTATTCTTACAAATCACAATTTTAACAAAACTCTTTACATATTTTCGTTTGCTGGGGTTTTGGCCATAACTTTTGATAAAGATATTACACTCAGGTTTGTTATACTACATTCTGCATTAAATTGCCTTTCCAATTATATATGATGGTATTATTCATACATACCAAGGTTTTGACAATTTTTGCCACTAGTGTCAAGCTCAGCTTATTGCCCCCCCCCAAAAGCTTGTTGCCTTGGTGCAATTGCACCCCCTGCATTTCTTTAGCTATGCCCCTGTATGGACACCTTTAGGAAAGCAATCCCATCTCATGTTGCTTGCATTAGCCTAATGTGGTCGCAAACGTGACTGAGTTTGTCCATTGAAGGAACTCTGGAGGTAGTTGGGAATACTTGGGATTCCGGAGCCCCCAGACTGCCCCAGGGATTGTGGGATGATGTTCCCTTCTGTCCACTAGCAACCTCCAGCGGCCCAGGAGGCTTGTCCCTGACCTAACCAGTCCCAGTAGTGTAGCCCAGCGCCAAGACTAACTTCCGTTCCCAGCTCTCGAGACACACCAGGGAGTAAAACATAATGGTATTTATTAAAACTACAGCTTACAGCATACAGGCTTAGAAAGCCCTTCAAAGCACAGCATAGCTACATATAATGCACAGTAAGAAAAGCTGTCTCCTACATCTTACTACCTACCGCTCACCCAGCAGAGCAGTTACAGGTGTCTTGAGGAACAAGATGGTCTCTTCCCAGACAACTCCAAAGTCTGTCTCTTTGTTCTCTCATTCCCCCGCGCTTGTCCAGCCCCCCTTCCCAAGCCTGTGAGGATTCTGCTCTTCCCCCTCCTGATCAGAGGTTCAAAGCTTCTGGGATAGATAGAAGTTGTCCTTGAGCACCTTTCTCTGGAAGGCACTTTGTCAGGGCTCCTGGCCAGCAAGCTGAGACACAACACCGTCCAGTGAGCAGGTTCCCACCAACAGGGTACAGAGAGGGGTTGGGAAGAAAGACAGCTGGTCCCAAGATGGAGGCAAGCGAGGCCTAGCCGCCTGTTGTTCAACACAGGAGGACAGGGGGAAAGCAAGAGGGAGGAGTGAGGGAGGCAGAACGGGGTAGGGGGAAGGGAGGGCTGCCCTGCAGGTGGAGCAGCCAGAGGAGGACAGAGGAGCCAGGATCTGGCCATTAGACCAGATCCTAACAGTCCTGATCCAGGCCAAGCTGACCTGATCTGGGTCATTTGGAATTCTGCCTGCTATTTAGTAGGTGCAGGTCTGAGCTACCTGGGGTAAGTAGACAGAAGCCTCCTTGCCCCATGGTGAGCTCCAGCTGCCTCCTATCCTGCATAGGATGCAGAATGCAGTGCACGCTGGCAGTCTCCTGTGCAGTTTAGGATTGTGCTGTAACTCACTTCCTCTTCAACCAATTAATTATTGCAAAGTTTTTTCTCCCCCCTTTTTTTAAAGTTGGGAAGTAACATACACATCAGTGTGTGTCTGTGTGTTTCATGTCTCCTTCTGGATCTAATTACTCTTTCATTTAAATGCAAAGACCAACACAGTAGGGCTCTTGAGAGAGGAAGAAAAGGTTTGCTCCTGGAATCATCTTCATCAAAACCTTTTATGGTACCCATTACATAATAAGGAGCATCTGGTGCCTTGCAAAAAACATCCACACCACCCCATCCTGGATTTAACCTTCCCCCAACCTGTAGTCAAGGTTTATGCAAAGAAGCTCTGGGACCCAAGGACAAAATCTTCACAGCCCTCTACTCCTCTTAGAAGGACAAGTATGCAGTGACAAAAAAAAATATTTGTGGGTGTTGCGCTTGCAAGCAGGTGTCTCTCATCCAGGTGGAATGCAAAGTAAAGTTGGTCTATTACATCAAAAACCATTCTTATTGTTGCAAAAACTTTTCTCCACTTAAATGATTCAGAAGAATTTTTCTCTTTTTCTTTCTTTTTGTTCTTTGTGTAGTTCAAGAAGACAAGTAAAGGGCATTAAAGATAAAAAGAAAAGGTTTTCCTTTAGAACTTTCTTTTTTGTCAGACTCAAAAGTTGAAACCTAGGTTGGCACACGCGTGCACGCACGCACACACACACACACATTTGAGATTTAACTTGTCTTCCTTGGAAAAAACAGCAATTTCTTCTCTTTCAGTAACTTGCTAAACAAACAGCTGGGGTGTTGGGATACTGAAGGAAGTCCCTGGAAATTTACAGGCCTGAATGGGAAATTTCCCCTAGTGAGTCACTAGGCTGACCCAGGGGGTAAAGTGCTGAGTCATTCAGGCCTAGCAGACCAGCAGTAAAGTGCTGAGGCATTCTGACTCAGCTTCAACCTGGGGATGAGATCATCTGATCTCTGATTGGATGCTGGGGACTATTTAATCAAGACCAGAGACACCTGTGGTTAGTTTCTGGAGATGCAAGTGTTGCTGTTGGAGGAGCTTTGCTGTACCTGTTAGCTGTTCTTTGCTGCAAGAAGCTTTCTTCTGAGAATACATAAGTTCTTGCTACCTTATTCTCTGTTGTCTGAGTGATTCCTTGCCGGAGCTCTGAGACCTTGAAGCTTTGCCAAGCCTCACAGCTGCAAGCTGCTTCTACACTATCATCATGGGGCCATCTCATAGCCTTGGGAAAAGGAATCCAGGCAAAGGAACCATATAAGTAGAGCTGTGTTGCAGGAAGGAATGCAAAATTGTGAAGTAGGAGGAAATCAAGCCAATAATGCAATTTCTCCAGGCCCATGTCCCTTTAAGCTCAGAGGCCGTCAATTTGAGGTTTCGTTTCCCCAGCATGCATTCCTGTCCTGATATTGCCCCAAAGGACAAAGTTGTTCTGAGCCCAACTCCCCTGATCCCGGCCGGCCCGGGATCCCCTCTCTGTGGCTTACCAGAGCAACGTTGACGGAAAGAAATGCCAGCTGGACTTTGATGTTGCAGAAAGAGAAATACATTTTACTCATCAGTAAAACAGACTGATACGTCTGTATGTAAAATATGTAAAATATGTCTCCAAGGAGACCACAGAACTTGTGCACTTTGTACATTTTGGCTTGATCAATTATACAGTTGAACATGCAAATGTGGAAATGACAACAACAAATAAAAACATTGGCCAATTGCTATTGGCGAATTTGGTTATGTGAGGCATTTGATTGGTGGTCCTTTTGCTGCTGCTCCCCCTCTCCTCCTGTGTGACCCCGACAAGGGGTCAGGGAGGGGTGAGGACGGAGCATAGTCAGATGCAAACATAGGTACATTTAGATTAAGATTACAATAGGGTTGGCACGTTCAAACACAAAAACAGAAAGGAGACATTTAGATCAGACAGATTTATCCATAAGTTGTTCGACAACAGTTATCGATGTGGAACTTTAAGAGTTCCTTACATAGGAACTTTAAGAGTCAGAATCTTTCCCTCCCCACCTTGATCCAATCACCTTGATAAAATGCTACTCTGGAGTGCCCGGAAGGGAGTTTGTATTTGAATAGTACGATAGTGGTGATAAGATTGACAAGGCAGGTATAGTTTTACTCTAATGCACTAGTCTTTCAGTTGCTGTTTTGAACTTTGGTGGGGAAACTTTTTGGCTTAGTTTAAAGAAGACTTCCCAGGGTATTTTAGCTCCTGGGCTAGATTTAGGCTGAAATGATTCTCACAATGCTCCTTTTTGTCAGACATCAATTTTGCATTACAAGACCCTGAGGGAAGGAGACATTTGAATGTCCCTTGGCACCAATTCTTAATGGTTTGTGCTATCTCTTGAGGATCACCTCTGTGACCTCTTTGCAGGGTAGCAGCTCAGAACTCCCAGGATGAAATCCAAAATGGAGTCAGACCTGTTGGGATATGTGCAACTCTGTCTGCTGTCCAGAGGGGGCAGTGGAATAAGCAATATAGCAATAATAATATAGCAATAATAAGGAAATGTAATAACCTATGTGTATTTTTTCCCCTCTCTGTCTGTTCCTCTCTGTGACTTCTATGCAGAAGGCGTGGCCTTAACCCACAGCTTATTTCCTTTTCCTCCTGGATACATTGTAGCCTCTTTCCAGCTTGTCCTTGAAGCAGTGAGGGTGTGCCAACCAAGGAGCTTAGATTGACTGGAGGCGGCATGCCCGTTGATTTAATAGGAGCCGAGTGAAGCCACCTGGGGTAGACAAAAATGGCTGACTCAGATCATCGCCGTGAGGGAGGATTGCCGTGAATTAGTATACTCCATGCTTATTAAATAGTACTACAATTCCCCGGGCAGCTCCCTTGCAAAAAGATTCCCCTGCTCGTACTGTTTTGGACTGAATAAAAATAAAAACTTACGAAAATAAAAACATGTGATGTGATAATGTTTCATGTGGAAACATTATTTGTAACCTTATTACCCGTATGCAGAACACACAGGCATGATTAAAACGGTTGAGATTAACTTTTAAACACGTGAGGGAGATTTCTATTTGAGAATTCGCGGCAACCCTCCCTCACGGCGATGATCTGAGTCAACCATTTTTGTCTACCCCAGGTGGCTTCAAGATGGTGACGTCATGCCGTCTCTAGTGAATTCTATCTCTATGGTGCCAACCAGAGCTCTGAGGCAGAGCGGCCATCTTAAACACACTACTATGAAGCTCTGAGTAGAGGGAGAGCGGCCATTTTAAACCACACACTGGCATGCAAGATTATGCAGCTACTTAGGGCATGATCTAACAAAGTTTCAGGCATACCTCTGACCTGTTGTCAGAAGCTGTAAATATGTTACAAGATTGAAACATTTGTGAGTAAACTGTTGCAGATTGAAACAAAGCTTTACTTTTGCCTGCGTCTTTATTTTACTAGCAATCAGCCTGAGAGTGAGAAACATCCTGAGGTAATCTGTGAGGGGAATCCGCTGTACTAAAGACTCTGCTTTCCCCCATTACCCATAAGGATTTAAAAACTCCATTAAGACCTGAACACATTTAAGGGAAGGAGAGGGTGTTCTCAGCACTGCCCTCCCTTCGATGGGGTTCATACTTGTTCCCATCACATCCTGGTCTTACCCCTTCACCTTTACTGGTCTTGTATTTATGGGCATCTGGTTAGACCTCCATCTGACCATTATGAGCATAGTAATCACCAATATTACATGTAGGCCAAAATAACCACAATGGGGTACAGAGCTACGTTAAGGAGGCTCTTAACAGTTTGACTTCAGCCAAAAGTGTTTTCCCAGCAAGAGTTGCTGCTTCTACTGTTGCCAGAACCTCTATTGTTTGCTGGAGAGTTGAAAGTGGTTATCGGGAGCTTGGGATGTCTTGGCTGGGCTGAGTGCTCACAGCCAGGTAGAGGAAGTTTGGTGGTTATAGTGTGGCTGGAGAGAAGCTTAGTGGTTTCTGAGAGAATCACCAGGGGGGAGGGTCCTCCTACATCAATCGGAAGACCCAAGGCTGAGAGTTCTGAGACAAAGGATTCCCCTGAGAATTCCAGAGCACCTGGACAGAGCGCCAAGTAAGCAGATTTTGATATGATAAAAGCCATGTCTTGTGTGTACATTTCAGAGAACCCCAAATCACCCTCTCTGCAGCACACTGACAGCGCAATCCTGCATTGCCTGTTGCGCCAACACTATGTCATAGTGTCAGAGCGATGTCACTAGTGTCGATGCATGAGCGCTGGTCAGCACCCCCATTGTGGGACTAGAGCAGCAGGACAGCGCCAGTCCTGCTGCATGTGCATTTAGCCCCTTTTGCGCCAACCAAAGCCAGGCGGCGCAAGAGAGTTTCCGTCCAGTTTCAGGATGCGGATTCATGGGGGGAGGCAGCCATAAGGCCGCTTTGTAAGCCCAATCAGAAGGCCATGCGGCCTCCTCCAAGGCCACACAGTCTCCTCCAAGGAGCACATAGGGAAGGCTCCCTACGGTAAGGGAGCGCACATTTCCTTGCTGCGGGGAGGCTCCAGCCTCCACTATACTGTGTTGAGATATGGCGTTGGCTGGCTGGCCTCACCATTCCAGGGCAGTATAGGATTGCGCTCTCAATCATAGACTTGGTCACCCACAAGGTCATCTAGTCCACCCGTTCCTGTAGCACGAAATCCTCCTAGATCACCTATGAAGTGCCTGTTGAGCCTCTGTTTGAAGATCTCCACCACCTCCCTCAGCAATCTCTTCCACAAATTACAGCTAGAGCTTTTCCTTTTGCTGGACTACTATTCGCATCCCATAATCCACCCCTCCCAAAGACTCTCTCTCTCTCTCTCTCTCTCTCTCTCTCTCTCTTTAAAGCCCCTTCCTCCAGAGCATTGCTCACGGGTGTGGCACATAAGTCTCAGAAGTTGGAGGCATGTACCCTTACACATGTAGACAACAAGAATAGTGGGGGCAGCTGAGATGACATTTCCTACTTAACAGGACTAACGTGAGTAGCTCTTGAGGACTTGGTAAACATGTAAAATATTGACAGAATCATAAAAAATTCAGTGGTTCTAAACGTTAAACATGGATCTGTAATATTTAATATGTATGCCTAAGAGAATCCAGGTGAACAAGACCCAGTTTCTCTCTTCCTGTGGTCTGAAATATTTATTTCAGTAAGGCGTTAAGGAGCGGAGGGGTAATCCTGGCATGTCCAACCAGTCCTGTCCCAACCACTAGAGGCAGGAGGAATTCATCTCTGCATGAATTCATCTGTGGCTCGGCAATGGAACAGATTTCCAAGGGAGGAGGAGATCTTCAAGTAAAGGCACAATAGGCACCTGCTGGTGACAATCTAGGAGTATTTCCTGCTACTGACAGGGGGTTGGACTAGATGACCTTGTGGTGCCTTAGAATTCTATGATGTCAAGCCCCACCTCCAGCTCTGAAGCATATGATCTGTAAGTCAGTTCTCAACATGGTATCACATTTCCTTATTGTCTGTCACACTCTGGTGCGACCAAGAACAGGATGTTCTTCTCTCCTGCTAAATGAGAGAAAGTGCTTTCTTTCAAGCAGTGCTCCTCTTATATTTAGCAGGGGGAGAGGAACTGTCCCTCTTCACCCCAGCACAGTGTCTTTTCCAGTGGCTGTTGCTGATGGGGTTCTGCATTTTTTTTTTAGATTGTGAGCCCTTTGGGAGAGGGAGCCATTTTATTATTATTATTGTTTTATTATTATTATTATTATTGTTCTTTGCTTGCAAACCACTTTGTGAACTTTGTGTTGAAAAGTCAGTTTATATATGAATACTAGCTTTTTGTTACCTGGCGTTGCCCGGGTAACAAAATGATCTTCCAGAGTGTATGAGTTTTGCACCCCTTCTCACTCCCCATGCTGATGGGGGCCCAACCCAGACTCCAACCGTGTCAGGAGCATTGCCACTCACCTCGGCGACCCCGGAAACTACGGATCCGACGCCGATTTCATCCGTTTTCGACCATTCTCACACAGGGCCCCCCACGCACTCCCACCCCTGGGGGCGCTGGGGGGGGCTGACCCCTGCAATGTTTGTCACCAGGCCGCAAGGCATGCGCTTGCCAAGTCTGGCTCCAATTGCTCCAGGCATCACAGTGGGGCATGGCGGGCATCTTGTTTTGCACCCCTTCTCGCCCCCTACACCAAAGGGGGGCCGAACCCGGACTCCAACCGTGTCGGGAGCATCACCACTCGTCACCACCTGGAAACTATGGATTTGACGCCGATTTTGGCCGTTTTTGACCGTTTTCACGTGGGGGCCCCCTGCACACCCCCACCCCTGGGGACGCTGGGGGGCCCTGCCCCCCACAGTGTTTGTCACCAGGCCACAAGGCATATGCATGCCGAGTCTGGCGCCAATCGCTCCAGGCGTCACAGTGGGGCATGGCAGATGTCTCATTTCACACCCCTTCCCATCCCCCACATTGAGGGGGGGGCGAACCCGAACTCCCACAGCATCAGGAGCGTCGCTGCTCGCCTCGGTGACCCCAGAAACTACAGAACCAAGGACAATTTCGTCCATTTTCATGCGGGGGCCCTGGGGCACCCCCACCCCTGGGGGCGTGGGTGGGGCCTTACCCCCGGAGTGTTTGTCGCCAGGCCACAAGGCACGCGCGTGCCGAGTTTGGTGTGCGTCACTCCAGGCGTTCCAGCAGGGCATGGCGGACGTTTTGTTTTGCACCCCTTCTTGCCCACCACACTGAGGGGGGGCAAACCCAGACTCCGACAGTATCGGGAGCATCGCTGCTCGCCCCGGCAACCCCGGAAACTGTGGAATCGACTCTGATTTCGGCTGTTTTTGACCATTTTCACATGGGGACCCCCGCATACCCCCACCCCCGGGGGCGCTGGGGGGGGGTCTGACCCCTGCAGTGTTTGTCGCCAGGCCGCAAGGTGTATGCATGCTAAGTTTCGTGTTGATCGGTCCAGGCGTTCCAGCACGGCATGGCAGATGTTTTGTTTTACACCCCTTTGGGGGCCCCAAACCCAGACTCCACCGGCATCAGGAGTGTCGCCAGTCATCTTAGTGACCCTGGAAACTATGGACTTGACGCCGATTTCGGCCGTCTTCACGTGGGGGCCCCTGTGCACCCCTGCCCCCGGGGGTGCTAGGGGCCCCTGACCCCCGCAGTGTTTGTGGCCAGGCTGCTAGGCTTCCGCATGCCGAGTTTGGTGCCAATCAGTCTAGGTGTTCCAGCAGGGTATGGCGGAAGTTTTGTTTTGCACCCCTTCTTGCCCCCCTGTCAAGGGGGGGGCTGGACCCGGACTCCAACGGCGTCGGGAGCATCGCCGCTCTTCTTGGTGACCCTGGAAACTGTGGATTTGATGCCGATTTTGGCCGATTTTGGCCGTTTTCACACAGGGACCCCGCGTACCCCCACCCGCAGGGGCGCCCGACCCCCGCAGTGTTTGTCGCCAGGCCGCAAGGTGTATGCATGCCAAGTTTCGTGCCAATCGCTCCAGGCGTTGCGGAGCCTATGCAACACACACACACACACACTCTCTCTCTCTCTCTCTCTCTTCTTTATATATGTATAGATTTGCTTATCTGTAGGGGCAGAATTGCTACTTTTTTCATTATCTGCGCCTCTGCTATGCAGAGACCTTCTGAAGGCTGCAATGACCTTCAGAATGGTACCTGCAACTAGCACTGACCCCTTTAAAATGGCTGGTAGAAGCATCTGCTGGCCATACTTAAGGGGTCCATGCTGGTTGCAGGTGACATTCTGAAGATCCCTGCAGCCTCTGGAAGGTCTCTGCAGCATTCAGAGGTCTTTTGGCTCTTCCTGCTGCACTCTGCTGGCTTCCTGAGGGTCTCTGCTGGTTTCTTCTGATGGCAGATAAGGGACCCCTTGCACTTAACTCCCTTGATCCCATAGGAGTAAAATGGGAGGAAATCAAGCCGAGGGATTAATTTATCCAAGCCCCTATCTCTTTAAGCAGTGAGACCAGGCTTCCAAAGATTGAGATGTTCATTTTTCCCCGGCATGCATTCCCTGTTCCTGCTGAAGTCTGCAAAACCTCCAAGCCCACTGATCCCCCACTGGACCCTGCTATAGCTTACCAAGTTTAACTGATCGACGAAAAGAATGCCAGCTGGACTTTGAAGTTGCAGAAAGAGAAATACATTTTACTTATGTGTAGGACATCAGTAAAACTGACACAAATGCAATATGCCTCCAAGGAAACCACAGAACTTGTGCAATTTGTACATTTTGACTTGATCAGTTATACAGTTGAACATGCAAATGTGGAATTGACAACAACAAATAAAAACATTGGCCACTTGCTATTGGCAATTTTGGTGATGTGGAACATCTGATTGGTAGTCTTTCTTTGCTGCTGCTCCCCCTCCTCTCCAGTGTGACCCCAACCAAGGGTGAGGGAAGGGGAAGGAGAAGTGATTACAAAGGGTGGTCAAATACATTTAGCAGCAACAATGGCACCAATATTAAGATAAGATTACAATAGGGTTGGCATATTTAAACAGGAAGGAGGTATTTACACAAAAGCAGAAAGGAGACATTTAAACCAGACAGATTTAGCCACAAGTGCTTGACACATTTGACTGCTTGATACAACAGCTATCAATGTGGTAAGTACTTACACAAACCTTAAGAGTTGGAGTCTTCCCTTCCCCACCTTCCTTCTAATCCAATCATCTAGAGTAAATAATTTTTTATTTCTTTTAGTTATGGGAAAGGAAAATGGTTATACATAGGTTGAGGGGAACAAAGGTTTACACAATGAGTGGTGGAGGGTTACAATCCTTGATTATAATAATCTACAAATCTTTTGACTAATAATCACCGTATTACAGCCTCATAAAATTCTCATAATCTTATAATGCAATTAAAGTATAATTTCAATAACATGTGTAGATAATCATATTCAATTATTTGCTTATTATTTATTCCCAATCTTAGTTACATTTAAGCCAGTTTAGTCCAGTTATAAAATATTTCCTAATATCATATCTTTGCTTAATTTTTATCCTGTTGGAAATACATCTATTCCTGTTCTTTCCTGGCCTATATCTTTCGTCTTATCTTTACTAAATCTCAGAACAATTTCTGCTGTTAAATCATATAGATAAACAAGAAAACAATGATTGCAAATAAAAAAATACATGAGGAAGAATTACAGTCTAAGATATATTAATCTACAACTACAAATTTCTATCACAATTTAACATCATTTCTATAGTCTAATGGTTCTATTAAAATATAAACGCAATAGGATATATAAAACATCTTAAAATTAATTAAAAGATGCATCCCACCATTAAACACTATTTAAACACTACTCTATTAAACTTATAATAAATTCAAAAATCTACTTTTAACTCAAATATTCTAAACTAAGTATGATTATATAATTTCATTACTTTAATATAGTGTCATATCTTATCAGCTGTCATTCATTTTCCATTAATTCTCATCTAAAGACCACCACTTTATTCATTAACTTAAATACTTTAACCCAATTTCAATATCATCAAATTTATTAATATTTCTTAAAAAGCCTCCTAAAGTTCAAATTTATATTAATACAGTCTACTTTATTCTTCTCTGGCCTTCTGAGATCTTGCCAAATCTGTTTTCAAGCCAAAGGGAAAAAGAAAGTAAAAACACTCCTCCTTTGTCAGCCCCCCTCTTTTTCCTTTGCCAGACTTTCTTGTTCCAATGCCATCTTGCGGAGTTATTTATATCCAAGCGGGTAAGTCTCTTAATTATTTCTCCATATATCTTGCTTCTCACAACTTAACAAAAGTGAATGCTTCATAAAAACCAGCTTAGAGTTTACTTGAAATTTACTACCATGCTTATCTCTTGGCCATCAATCAGGCAACACTTGATGAATAGTCCGGCTTGAAATTTAAACTGCAGGTTTCTTTCTCTTCGGTCTAGCCCTCAGAGCAGCCCACAGTCCTCCATTTTGAAGGAAAAAAAGAAAAGTTCTTTTAGTTTTTTCTTCCCTTATTTCAACACTTAAAATTAAATCCTCAGGTGGTTTTAGTACAATTTCCCAAATATTCTCTTATCATATGATGTTACACTCCAGATCGGGTCCCAGTTCTTACTAATACAGCCTTTCTAAATTTCTTGCGGCCACCTTCTTTGACACTCATAATTAATTTTTACTTCTGCATTCCTCCTGCGTAATCATTCTTATCTCTGTAATGGGGTCTGCTAACAGAAGTTGACTCATAGTTCTTGACATCTTCATCACTTCGCATGATCTTGCCTGTCTCCGAGGCTGTCAGGACTATGCCCACATTCCATCATGGTGCCGACTCCTCTTACCTCCCCACGTCCAGACTGCCAGATTTCCCTCTGGATTTGCAACTCCCAGAGGGTTCTGGCATGAAGTCTGGTGCCCCAAAAACCTTCTCCTAGGAATTCGGGTGGGGGTTTCCCATCTGGGAGTCCCCAAAGAGAGATAAAAGTTAGGAACAGTCCTAGAGCTTAGAAACCTGCTGCCATCTTCGTCTCTGACAGGCCACGCCCCCTAATCCAATCATCTTGATGAGATAAGATTGACAATAGATGCCAAAGACAAAGGCAGGTACAGTCTTTAGACCTTCTCTGCAACATTTCAACACCTTGCAGGATAGCAGCTCATAACTTCCAGGATGAAATCCAAAATGGAGTTAGACCTGTACATGTTTAAGGGAAGGAGAGGGTGTTCTCAGCACTGCCCTCCCCTTGATGGGGTCCATACCTGTTCCCATCACATCCTGGTCTTACCCCTTCCCAAGTCCTGCATTAGGTGTATCTAGTTACACCTCCATCTGAGCATCATGAGCATAGCAATCACAAGTGTTACCTATAGGCCAAAATAACCACAATGGGGTACAGAGCCACGTTAAGGAGGCTCTCAACAGTTGGACTTTAGCCAAGAAGTATTTTCCTACCAAGAGTTGCTGCTTCTACTGTTGCCTGAACCTTTACTATTTGCTGGTTACTATGCTACCCTAAAAGGGTGGTGTTCTTGCTTAAAGCTTTCAGCTTCAGAAGCTCATACAGTCCATTAAATCCAAAAATAGACACTTGACTTGTCCCACAACAATTCTCCCCTTAAATAAAATTTTAATTTGTCCCAAATAAAATCTTATTTTCTTCTGTTGTTCTTTAGTTCTCCAATGGTTCAAGCTTGCATTCTCTCGAGGGCTTCTTGAGGGCACTTTTGCTTTTCTGCGTCTGCTGCTGGGAGCGGTGGTGAGGCTCAGGCAGTCCTAGATGGGAAGGTGTGTGTTTCCTTCCAGCCAGTGGTGTCATCCAAATGATTTAGAAACCGGTACTCACTTTTGATTGGCACTTGTCCAAATGCCAAACAAATAATGATTTAGGCCAGCTCAACTTCTAGAAACCGGTACTCGCGTAGTGGTGCGTAGTGGGTGCATGACATCACTGCTTCCAGCCACCACCTCCCTCCTTTCTTTTTAGTGAACACAAACACATTTTGTAAAGTCCGAAGTGTCAGTTTAAATCGCAAGGTCCAAAATTCTAGTCCAAAGTCCATAGCCAGGTTCAAAGTCCAAAGTTTCAAACAGAGTCCCAAAGTCCTTAAAGAGGCTTCTTACAGAAGCTTCAAAACATGCAATGGCTTGCAGTCCCCCCTGTTGTGAATTTGTGTTGGTTAGAGCAGAGTTGGGGGCTTGCGGA
>JAJKFI010000083.1:5615219-5647447 GCA_029204185.1 Lerista edwardsae
TTCAACCAGTTCTGGACTGTGAGATGTGAAACTGCAACACCCCCCCCCCATGAGCAGGCAGATCCTGGTCTGGTGCAAATCCTCCATGCTTTGGCCATGATTTGAGGAGGGGTTGGAGTAGCTCTGGATGGTCCTTTACTCCGGGGGACTGGAGATGATCCTCTTCACCTCTGGTCAGTTTGCCCAGGTTCTATAGAACCTGTTGTTAAATGGCTGGGCCCTGCCCACTCACTTAACTTGGCTGGCTTCAGGTGTTTTTTTTTGCTCCGGCTATGACATCATAGAACCGGTTGTTAATTTATTTGAATCCCACCACTGCCTCTGGCAGTCTGTCTGAAGAAGTCTGTCTTCACTCAGAGCCATAAGTGGCCTCCCAGCTGGAAAAGGTGATATTCTTGGACACTTTTCAGCTTCAGAAGCTCGTACAGTCCATTAAATCCAAAAATAGACACTTAACTTGTCCCACAACAGGAGCAATGGTTTGTTATCTGTGAATTCGCTATCCATAAGGATTTCCAGGAACCTAATCCTAGTGGGCAATGACTATAAATACTGTTTGATGACTACGATGATGAAGAAGATGATGTGACTATGCACATAGGTGCTGGGTTGGTTCTCAGTGGCTCCTGGGACACAACTGATGAGGATAACCTGACCACTGACTTTGGTTTGCAGCTGGTCAGCAGCCAGCTGGGTCTTTTAGGGAGAGGGGGGTGTTTGTCCCCTTCCCCAGGGGAAAGCCCCGCCTCCTGCAATGGGATTCGTTGATCCTTCCCTGGCTATTTTGCCGGCAGATAATAAAGCAGTCCAGCCTTAGAAGGTCACCACGGATCCCACCTCTGCCCAACCCCTACCCAGTTCCACCCACCTAGAAAGCATGCACTACCTGTGACAGTAAAACTCACTTCTCATCAACTCCACCTGGGCACCTCCACACATGTGGGGATAGTGTTGGGCCAGGGTGTGTGAGAATGGCTGACTGGCAGGGCCTTATGGCACCTTTATGACATCAATGCAGGTGGTACTCTCGTACTGGTGGCTCTCGTACTGGTGGCTCCACTGGTGGCTCCAGGGGCGTGGCAGCCAAACAACTGTTTCCCAAAGTCAGCTTACCTTCTCCAGTCTTTCAGCCAGTTCCTCAGTCCTTCAGGCAGTCAGGCAGCACTCCATCAGTCCAGCAATGCATCCCAGGTACCATCCTCCAGTACCTACACAGCTTTCCAGGTTCAGCTTCGCAGGTCCCTTCTCCATCTCCCATCCCAGCTTTATACCTAGGCCAATATACTGAGGCCAATCAGTGGGCAGGCTTTAATTCATCAGCCACACCCATCTGCACCTGTGCAAAACTTCTGGGATTAACCCTATAATCCCTGGTTTATCTGGGACAAAGGGCCTTTGCTGATACCACTCCCTATCCTTGCAGTGGCTCCTGCCTTTTCCAATACAGGACCCATAGTTGATCCTGTCCCCCTCCTGGGCCCCAATCCACCCACTTCCTGTCCCTGTTGCTGCCCACCTCCTATCCCCACTGGCTGCAGTGGGAAAGGCTGTTTTTGAACTTAGCACAGCCATTTTTGCTTGTCAAGATAATACAACCCCCTTGGCTTTTATACAGTGGCGTCATGCAGTGGGGGCGGGGAAGATGGTGAAACAGACCAGAACGCAATGGGTGGGCTGCCGCTCACCCGTTCCTCCCACCCAGCGTTCCAGCTGCATGATGCCGCTGCTTTTATATCAGTGCTGGACAGGCTATTCTAGAGTAACATAGATTGCACAATGGAATGGTGCAGCACTGAGCCCAACAGCAAATACCAGTGAAGAGTTGGAGAGGAGAAAAAAGAAAGCCACTAACAGGGGAGGCAGGAGGGATGGACAAACCAGGAAGGTCGCAGATTGTGGTCACTTATGGTGGTCTCACAGGGAGCTGTTGTTCCTAGGAGCGAACGTTGTTCCTAGGAGCACATTGAGAACCCAATCCTAACCTGGAGTTAAGCTGGCACAGTTAGGTCAGCAGAGTTTGACCAGCACAAGGGCCACAGATGTGCGCCATCCTCCCTGACTCCAAGAGTGATCCAAATTGCTCTTTAAGGTGCTGACCGTAACGTTTGGTCCCTTGTGCTGACCAAACTTTGCTGGCCTAAATGTGCCCACCTAACTCCAGGTTAGGATTGCACCCTGAGACCCACAGCTGGAATCTCCCCTAGCCCTACTAATTGATATCAGGGGCTGATTGTTTCAGTAAGCAAACCTGGACCTGTACCACTAAACGATGGTTCCACCCCACTTGTAAAGTCCTCCTTCAAAAGGGGAGAGATAAGAGACTTGGCCCTGAAAGAATTGTGCTACTCCAACATTAGCAAGAAAGTGGACATTTGGTAGACATATAGCCCATGACCCCTTGATTACTAACAAAGTCTAAATATAGAATTTTTCCCTTACATTTATAGCTTACTCATTTATAGCTCCCAAGACATCTGGAGGACTCACAAAAACATCAATTTTTTGGAGGTCTCCTCACACATGGTGACCCACTGAAAGACAATCACATTAGATTTCTTTTTGATCAACAGCAGGGCAATGCCTCCAAAGGTGACTTTTCCCCCTTGTAATAATAATAAGCATGTTTATTAGCCCATTTGCATAATATATATACTACATTTATTGCCACATTTATACTCTGTGATAACCACGAGGAAAGAGTGGCTTCAAGGTGACTGTTGTAATTCCAACATCACATCATTGAACCCAAGATTGCTACCCAAGATTATGAAGAATGTTTTCAGATAATCATAGCCAATAATGGTAAATTATTGGTGGAGTTATCTGGAGAAGTCCAGAAGTTATCTGGACTCCTTTCAAGCTGGTTTCAGCCCAGACTCTGTTTGCTTTGATTGATGACCTGCTCCAGGGAATAGAAAGAGAGAGTGTGGGCCAAATCCTGTCTGGTGCTGATGCAGCTGCAAGTCAAGTGAACAACCATCCCCTGACCTTGAGAAGGCCTCTCTGACTCCCCTTCAACCACAGAATGCAGTGCAGGCTCCATTTAATTGGGGCTTCTAACTCAGGGCTGGAAAATTGGATAGGATTGGGTCCTGTGTCCCTTTGTTGGTTATAAGTAAACCTTTCCCACGCCAAAACCAATGTCCAAGGCGGCTTACATGGGCAGGCTAGTCTAAACCACCATTTTTCAATGGGATTTTTATAAGTATACAGTATTCTGTGATTCACTGAATCCTCAGTCCCAGATGTTGCCTTCACAGTGTAGTTCTGTTCTGTCCTCTGGCTGCCTGCCATCCCGCTTCAGCAGGCAGTTGTAGGCAGTGGCATCATGCTGCTGGAATGCTGGGCGGGAGGAACGGATGAGCGGCAGCCCGCCCGTTGCGTACCGCTCCGTTTCACCGTCTTCCCCACCCCCGCAGGGGCGGGGAAGACGGCAAAATGGAGTGGTACGCAATGGGGAGGCTGCCGCTCACCCGTTCCTCCCGCCCAGCATTCCGGCAGCATGACACCGCTGGTTGCAGGTCAAGCCTGGACAGGTCCTTAAGGTCGTATTCTGTTCTTTTGCTGGCTGGCCTTCTCACACAGGTACTGCTGTCATCACAGGTTCTGCCAGGAAGGTTCTGCTCCTTCCTGGTAGATCAGACCAAGAAAGTGAAGATGGAGGATACTGTTTGCCACCATGATCTTTTGGGGAGCCACAGGGATCTATTCTGTTCCCCATGGCTGTTTAACATCTACATGAAGGCATTGGAGGAGGTCATCCAGGGATTTGGAGTGGGGGGTCATCAATATGCAGACAACACTCAGCTCTCTCTCTCTTTTCCACAGTCCCCAAGGGCTGAGCTGAAGTCCTGGGGTGCTGCGTGGAGGCATTTGGGACATGGATGAGGGCAAATAGACTGAAATTAAACCTGGACAAGACTGGATACATCAGCACCAAATAGGATACCAGGAGGATGCATTTTGGCTGTCTCGATGAGTAACTCCTGGCTGTCTCGATGAGTAACCCAGCGCTCTTAGCCCCAAAGGATGTTGTCTGTTGCTCAGTTGCCCTTAGGCTCCTCCTTTGTCCTGAAAAGGAACAGCCAGGGCCTGGGAGGATATGAGAGATCCATGGGCTCTATTTGACATTTTGCCGCGTGATTTTCAGATGGTGGCTGCCAGATGCCAGAGGCGACTACAGCTCCGTGTTGTAGTACTGCAATTCCTGCAGGCTGCACCACTATATCCTTGTCCCGCAGACTCACAGCAGCAAAAACAAGGACTCTTCCAGATTGAACCACAATGTGTACAAAACGCTGCACCTCCAAGATCAATGGAGGGTCGGCGAAAGGGTGGGGGACTCCCTGAACCACACTCCCCACTCTTGGGACTTGGAAGTAATCTGCATTGTAATATGAAGCCTGCCTGATTGGGGACCATCAGTCAAAATAATGATATTGCCTGCCAATCAAGATCCAAGAGAGAGCCTCTTCCCATTAAATTCTAAATCCATTAGGAGTGAGGTTAGTGACATGCCTAATCTTTTTCAGGGCTCTCAGAAGGCAGCCTACAGGTTGGCTCTGCCTTATTTGACAGTTCTGACAACGCGTGGGTTTTAGACGTAGGCCGCCGCGTTCGGAGACTGGATTTCTGGCAAATATCTAGGGAGTAATTTTGAGGTGGCTTCAGTTCAGTCTGCTGTGGGAACTAATCAACTGCCCTAAAAAGGCTCCTTGGATATGGGAAAATATGTTCTGGTTCTTCTCTAAATTTCACCAGCAAGCCAACTACTTTCCCAACTATTTGGTGTTTGTCATCCACAAATATGGGATTTCAGTCATTGATAGTATTTTATTGTTGGCAGAAAAATGCTATTTTGCCTTTCGGAGCGCACAAGACAGCTGGATTCCGGCATCTTGTTACTACTCTCTTGCACCTGACATTAGAGCTACCTAGTAAGGAAAGGTAGCTAAAGTAAGTAACCTACTAAAGTAAGGTTCCATATTTAGTTATGGAACTAAGGTTCCATAAGGTAACCTACTTATGGAACCAGGATGTTGCATGTACCAATTATGGTTTGTAACCTGTGATGGACTCCATAAATACCTTGGTCCACTCCAAGGTCTGCCACCTCAGCAAGGGCACAATCCTCTAAGTGATGTTGCTACATGCTAGTGTCAGTGCACTGATCGGTACCCCATGTGAGCACTAGAGCTAGCAGTTAGCTAGCAGTAGTGGCCTAAGAGCGCTGGCATCAAGCTGCCCTTGTGCCAGCCAAACTCAGCTGGCGCAAAGGCAGTTCTGAGAGAAGAGAGAGTGGGCAGAAGGTGGTTCTAGACGGGGTGGGCAGGCAGATCCGAGGAATCCTATGCAGAGGTTGTAGCCTCCCCTGGGGCAAGGGCACAGAGGTGCCCATGCCCCCGGGAGGCTCCCAACATGCCTAAGTTGCACTGGATATGGTGCAGGCCCATCGGCCTCACCATTCCAGAGCAACTTAGGATTGTGCTCCCAGTCTCCAGACTGCCTCCTTACTGGCACAGTTGCTGCCCCTCTTTCCTCTTGTAATCTGAATTCAGAAAGCACATTGAAAAGGGAAGTGCAAGGGGAAATGAGTGCATCTGTGTGCATGAACACAAAAGGAAGAGGAGGCAGTTGCATGTCTGGCCTCCGCAGAGGGCATCTTGCAGAGAGCTGCCCCCTAATCAGTGATGTCATGTACCCACTACGCACCACTACGCGAGTACCGGTTCCTAGAAGTTGAGCTGGCCCCGCCCACTCGAAGCTGGCCCTGTCGGCTGGTTGGCTCAGCAGCTGCGCATGCGTACTGCATGCCCGCAGCCATTGCCTGCACTTTCTGTGAGGAGGCAGGCAGTGTGGTGGTGGCGGCAGCAGCGGCAGCAGCGGAGCAAGAGAACCGGAGGCGGCGGCAGCGGCGGCAACAGCAGCGAGGGAGACCCGGGAATAAGGCAGCAAAAGTGAGAAGGTAGGCTGCCTGGGGCTCCCGCTCCCTCCAGCCGCGCAGATCCAGCATCCCAGTTCCTCCTGCAGCCTACCCCCAGCCCCAGCCCCCACGCAGTCTTTTTTTGGTTGCCTGTTCCCCCTCCTGCTCCTTGCCGGCTCTTTGCATTTATATTAACATTAAAGTTAAATGGCTCCCTGTCCCAAAAGGGCTCCCAATCTAGTACAGTCTAGCCTGCTATTTAACCAGGGAACAGTTGAAGCAAAATATGTCTATACACATTTCTAGAAAGCAAAGCAATAGAAGTTAAATCCACATTAACCACAAGCTGAAGTTATTACAAACATGATCACCTCCATGGCAACAATCATGACCTCACTTCTGGCTATGACCTCACTTCCTGCCACAACATCACTTCCGGCTTATGATGTCACTTCCGGTGGGCGGACCCCGACAAGTGCCAATCAAAAGTGAGTACCTGTTCCTAAATCATTTGGATGACACCACTGCCCCTAACCCTGCTTTTCCTTCCATAAGTGTTCCTTGTTCTTATTTATCTCCCCAATGGGATAAACATACTCCAGGGAGCTCAGGTTGGAAAAAAAGTCTGCCTGCCCCCCATGGCCTGAGCCTGGCCTCACAGTTGGAATGATCTGAACAGCAAAACAGGCCAGATTTTAGCACAGACTCTCAAAATCAGCCATGTGGGTAAAATCTGACAGCAGATCTGGTCTTGGGTGTGTATACTGTGCAGGAATGGGGGGCTCATATCTTTCCATGTCCCCCTTCCCCTCTCTTCCATAAAAGGCTGCTTATGTTACTTTTTTAATGCTCTCCCTTTCTTCCCCCCATTCTGGTATGTAACCAAAAATTATATTCCTTTCTGTCTCCCCCCTCCCTTTCCATGATGGAGATTTAAAACACAGACAGAGCTAAAAATTTAATATGCACAATAAAATTTAGTATGTAGCTGAGCAAAAAGTCTATGCATCAAAAATTGGTCCAGTCCAGCAGTTTTCTAAATGATGTAGGAGAAAAATAATGGGGCCGAGTAACAGCCGCCTGACCCGTCTTTCCCATAAGGCTGGAAGATTTATCACCTACATAAGCAGAAGGCTACAGAAAAGAGATCTATTGACCACAGCAATAACTCACCAACCAGTAAAGCTGGTGGAGGAAACAAATGTGAGGCGAGGACGGGCTGATAGAACCTTGATTATGTGGGGCCCCGAATGGTTTTAAATAGCAAACCTCCACTTAAAAAGCTCAAGTTCCCGGTTTTAATGTTACAAAGGACCGTCTCTCTTTCGATTTGCCGTTTATTTACAATATTGTTATTGTGAGGGGAGGGAGAGACAAAGCAATGAAGGAAAAGGAAGCCTCGTAGTGAGGATTTACAAGGTGCATGGGAAAAAATCTTTCCCTTGGCCAGTGAGGGAAGGAGAGCGACTGGCTCCCAGGGTGAAAAATATTTCAGAATGGGAAAAGGTGCATTGCAGAACGCTTTGCTGTAATTGAATATCATATTTAATGGAGGGTTGTAAAAAAGGGGAGGTATACAAAAGAGAAAGAAACAGCTTTCGTCCAAGAGCCATTGCTTTCTTGGTGTTGAGCCACTGTTCCCTCCTCACCGAAATTCCATTTGTGAGGGGTGTGTGGGGAGCGGGGAGGAGTGGCAATAACCCAAACATTCATATCAGTTTATTAGTATTAATATAATATAATTATATGTACCGTATTATATATAATATATTATATATAATATATTATATTATATATAATATAATATATATAATATATACTAATATTATATAATATAAGCTGCTCAAAACAATAAAGGGAACACATACACAACACATCCGAGATCTGAGTGAACGAAATATTCCTATTAAATACTTTGTTCCTTATAGTTGAATGTGCTGACAACAAGATCACACAACAATCATCAATGGAAATCACATTTATTAACCCATGGAGGTCTGGGCTTGGTGTCATACTCAAAACTGAAGTGGAAAAACACACTACAGGCTGATCCAACTTCGATGTAATGTCCATAAAGCAAGTCAAAACGAGGCTCAGTAGTGTGTGTGGCCTCCACGTGCCTGTGTGACCTCCCTACAATGCCTGGGCATGCTCCTGATGAGGTCGCGGATAGTCTCCCGAGGGATCGCCTCCCAGACCTGGACTAAAGCATCCGCCAACTCCTGGACAGTCTGTGGTGCAACGTGGCGCTGGTGGATGGAGCGAGACATGATGTCCCAGATGTGCTCAATTGGATTCAGGTCTGGGGAATGGGCGGGCCAGTCCACGGGCGGGCCAATGCCTTCATCTTGCAGGAACTGCTGACACATTCCAGCCACATGAGGTCTAGCATTGTCTTGCATTAGGAGGAACCCAGGGCCAACCGCGCCAGCATATGGTCTCACAAGGGGTCTGAGGATCTCATCTTGGTACCTAATGGCAGTCAGGCTACCTCTGGCGAGCACATGGAGGGCTGTGCGGCCCCCCAAAGAAATGCCACCCCACACCATGACTGACCCACTGCCAAACCGGTCATGCTGGAGGATGTTGCAGGCAGCAGAATGTTCTCCCTGGCGTCTCCAGACTCTGTCACGTCTGTCACATGTGCTCAGTGTGAACCTGCTTTCATCTGTGAAGAGCACAGGGCGCCAGTGGCGAGGTTGCCAATCTTGGTGTTCTCTGGCAAATGCCAAACATCCTGCACGGTGTCGGGCTGTCAGCACAACCCCCACCTGTGGACGTCGGGCCCTCATACCACCCTCATGGAGTCTGTTTCTGACCATTTGAGCAGACACATGCACATTTGTGGCCTGCTGGAGGTCATTTTGCAGGGCTCTGGCAGTGCTCCTCCTGTTCCTCCTGGCACGAAGGCGGAGGTAGCGGTCCTGATGCTGGGTTGTTGCCCTCCTACGGCCTCCTCCACGTCTCCTGGTGTACTGGCCTGTCTCCTGGTAGCGCCACCATGCTCTGGACACCACACTGACAGACACAGCAAACCTTCTTGCCACAGCTCGCATGGATGTGCCATCCTGGATGAGCTGCACTACCTGAGCCACTTGTGTGGGTTCCAGACTCCGCCTCATGCTGCCACTAGAGTGACAGCACCGCCAGCATTCAAAGGTCACCCAAACATCAGCCAGAACACATGGGGACTGCGAAGTGGTCTGTGGTCACCACCTGCAGAACCACTCCTTTATTGGTGGTGTCTTGTTACTTGCCTATGATTTCCACCTGTTTTTTACTCCATTTGTGCAACAGCATGTGAACTTGATTGTCAATTGGTGTGGCTTCCTAGGTGGACAGTTTGATTTCACAGAAGTGTGATTGACTTGGAGTGACATTGTGTTGTTTAAGTGTTCCCTTTATTGTTTTGAGCAGTGTATAATATTATATAATATTATATTAATATAGTATTAATATAATAATCTAATAAATTATTAGAGTCAAAACTGAGGCAGGGCAAACAGGACTATGTCAACAATATTTTGCCCTCCCCATCAAATTGCATCCCCTGTTTTGAGTTATTTTTCATAACTCATTGTTAAAGCATTGTTTTAAAAACTCACATGGGTTTTGGGGAGAAGAGAGAACATGTTTCCATGGCATAGGGCAGCCAGGCCCACCTTGTCCTATCCTGGTTGAATCAATGACCGGGGTGTGTCAAACTCATTTAATACAGAAGGCTGAATAGCACTCATGGCACGTGCCAAGGGCTGGAAGTGATGTTAAATAGGAAGTTACTTCCCTCCTTTGTTTCCCCCCCTCTCTCTCAGGCCACTCATTCTCCTCCTCCTCCTGCCCTCTGCCTCTCATCTCTCCCTTTTATGCCTCTCAGCACTCCTTCCTCTGCTATGATCTGATAGCTGCCATCTTTGATCTCCCAAGGATCTCAGGAGATTCCTCAAGATCTTGGGTTCCAAAGGTTCATGAGACCACGGGACAGCATTGGAGGCTTCCAAGATTTGGCCGTGCAGAGCTCTGCAGCTGCATCATTAAAAGCTTCCCCAAGCCCGATCAATAGCTTATGTGGGCCAGATATGACCCAAAGGCCTTAAGTTTGATACCCCTAGTCTATGTATGACAGTTGGAAAAGTACGATTTCAGGAGCATGGACAACTCTACAGAAAGGACATGCACTGACAAAGAAAAGCTACAGAATTTGGGGCTCTTCAGTCTATTAAAAAGGCTCAAAAAGGCACCTGAAGCAGGACATGATTGAGAGTGCAATCCTATACCAGCATTGTGCCAGCACTGTGCTTTTGTGCCGATCCAGTGCTGTTGCAAATGTGCCGTCAGGCGCGTCTGTGCCAGTGAGTCTGGCACTGGACCAGCGCAAGCAGCAGCAGCGGTGCTCAGGCACCACTGCACCTGTCGGGTGCACCAGTCGTGCACCAGTCGAGCTCCGGTGACACACGGTCGGTGCAGGACCTTACCAATGGTGTGCCAGAGGCGTGCTGTGGGCATAACGGGGTGGTGCAGTGGGCAGCGATGGGGGTGGTGACAGACAATGGCCCTTGCATTGTATCCTAAGCCCCGTCCCCAGCCTCGGCAGCCCCAATTCAGGCCACTGCTGTGCACATTTACCTGCGCCTGCAAATCTGCAGGTGCAGATCTGAGCAACCCCATAGGGCTGGCTGGGGCTTACCCGGGTGGGAGAGGAAAACCTCCCCTTGCTCTACGCAGTGCTGCTGCTGCCTCCCACTGGGTTTAGGATGCAGCCTGCTGTGCCAGCCTTACTATGCTGGTGCTGCTTAAGATTAGGTTGCCCGACATACAAAATTATGCAGAGAATGGATAGAGTGGACAGAGGAATGTTCTTTTCCCTCTCACACATGAGTAGAACTAAGGCACATCCACTGAAATTGAATGTTGGGAGAGTTAGAACAGACAACATCAAATATTATTCACCACATCCTGTGACAAGGATTTCCACAGACTAATTGCACACTCAGTAATTAGCCTGTGGAAATCCTTGTCACAGGATGTGGTGATAGTGTCTGGCCTGGATGCCTTTAAAAGGGGATTGGACAGGTTTCTGGAAGAAAAGACAATCACAAGTTACAAGCTGTAACAACCTCCTGGTTTTAGAAATAGCTACCTCAGAATGCCAGATGCCAGGGAGTGGCAACAGAAACACAGGGATCTTGTCCTGTGTGCTCCTGGAGGCACCTGGTGGGCCACTGTGAGATGCAGGAAGCTGGACTAGATGGGCCAGATCCAGCAGGCTCTTCTTATGTTCTTAACGGCCAGAAGAAAGGGTGCACTCTTTAATGCCTCTGGACTCACACTGCTCCTCCCAGCTCTTTCTCCCTGCTTGGGGTCCAGGGGGATTTAAGCAGACAAACCTCTGGTCCTTTGTCCTGAGGTCATGCCCTGCTCCATCATGGCCCATCCATGCTATTACTTTCGCAAGTGTGCCAGCTTGGGAGAACACAAGGTTCTTGTCCCAGGAGAAGTTGGTAGCTTTCCATGTTCATGGAGTCTTTATGTTGAGCATAAAGGTTGATAGAGGTTGATACTACCCAACCTCTAGAGGCAGCTTCATTGTTGAGAGGGGGTAAAACATTTCTTTACCACTTTCTTGAATCTGGTATGGTTTGGGACAATAAACGGCAAGATCAGGTTTGTAAACAAGAGAACTAACACCCCCCTTTGCTCAGTCCATGTTTGAGAGACTGGTCCCCATTCCTTTTCTTTCTTCCTCCATGGGTTGACTTTGTCCCATGTTCCACTCCTTCCAAAATCCATCTCCAAGATCCAAAATTAATTCCAGGATTAGAACATGTCCAATTCATCTCACTTCAGATCCATCTTTTTCTACCCACATGACAGACGTACACGTGTGCCTTTACTAAAACACTGAAATCTTGATTTAATCATCCATATCATCAGGGATGATTTAAGCCAATGTGACAGATGTTGTCACTTCGGGCCTCGCGCTTCAGGGGGCCCCGCACTAGCAGGGTGAACATATTGCCTGTGGCTGCAGCTGGGATCTCTATGGGCTGTAAGTCAGTGGGGTGAGCACAGCAGCTTTACCTTGGTCTCTCCCACCTGCCTCTGCCTCTGAACAGCCCAAAATGGGCCACCTGGAAGCAGTTGGCGGTGATGTGATGATATCACCACCAACTTCTTCCACATGCCATGCTTTGCACATGGCACAAACAGCCCTCTTCGTGGTGAGTGGGGGCCCCACGGGGGGGCCCACAGGAATGCCCCACATTGGGCCCCGCTGCTGCTAGAGCCTGCCCTGGTCCATATGATGTCATAGAATCATATAGATTCCATAGAGTTGGAAGGTACCTACAAGGTCATCTAGTCCAACCCCCTGCCTGTAGTAGGAAATCCTCCTAGAACATCTCCAGTAGGTGCCTGTTGAGTCTCTGCTTGAAGGTCTCCAGTGAGAGAGAATCCACCACCTCCCTCGGCAATCTGTTCCACTGTCGAACTGCTCTTGTCTTCAAGAAATTATTCCTGATGTCCAGCCGGAATCTTCTCTCTTGCAGTTTGTACCCATTGGACCGAGTTCTACTGTCAAAGGCAGATGAGAACAGATTTGTCCCTTCTTCCTTATGACAGCCCTTCAGATATTTGAAGAGTGCTCACATTTCCCCTCTCAGTCTTCTCTTCTCCAAGCTAAACATACCAGGTTCCCTTAACCTTTCTTCATAGGACTTGTTTTCCAGACCCCTGATCATCCTCGTTGCTCTTCTCTGAACCTGCTCCAATTTGGCTGCATCTTTCTTGAACTGAGGTGCCCAGAATTGAACACAGGTGAGGTCATGCCAATGCGGAGTATAGCGGAACTACAACTTGTTATTTGGATGTTATGGTTCTATTAATGGTTCTATTATCAGAGTTCTTTTTGTGCAGTGTTCTTCTGACTGGCAAATATGCATACATAAAACACCGCAACAAAGCAACTTGATGAGAGCATCAAGACTGCTCCCTCTTTTTTTTTTTTTTTTTTTTGCAGATTTCATCAATGTATGGGTGGGGGAAAAGATGAAAGAACTGAAAACTGTGGTAAACTGTGCATCCTCAGTCAGGGGGTGTTGAAGAAAGGACCAAAGCTTGGTGCTTCTGCTCTCCAATTGATTGGCTTTTGGATAATACAGGGATGTCTTTACATCCCAGACATTTAAGTAAAGTATGGATTTAAATTCAGGCCTCCCCCATACCTGTGGGGGATATGTTCACAACTCCGTCCCCCCGCCCCCGGATTTCAAAACTGCAGCCCATGGTGCCATTTTCAGATGGCATCTGAGCTGCTACCCAGAGAAACCCACCTGCCTGCTCCTGCCTCCAGTTGGCTCCAAAATTGAGTGGTTTCAGATGCAAGGGGCAGGGTGGTGGTGCTAGGGGTGCAAAGTCCTTCCTGTTAGTGTTAGTGTTGCTTCTCACCTATCTTTCTTTGCAACCCTCTCTATTTGCAGCCCTTCCTGTTGCAGAGTGCTGGGGGAGGAAATTGAGAATCAGACAATGCTAGAGGAGGGACACAAAAGAACACTAATAGGAAACTTCCTGCTTCCTGTTAGTGTTCTGGCTGTCTCCTTTATCTAGCATCCTGGCTGACTGCTTCTTCCATTCCTCCTCTAGCGTTTTATAACAGAAAGGGCTGCAAGGAGCGCTGCAAGGAAGAAAGAGAAGAAATAGGTGGGCCAGAGGACAGAAAAGAATCAATGCCCAGTTATTTCTACTTTCAACAGCCCAGCAGTTCCATAGTCCTATTTCTACCCTTAACAGCGGCAACCATTTAAAAGAGAAGAAGAAAAATTCAGAGATGAGAGGGTGGAAGTTGTTAGTCAATGTTGAAATTGTTGCATGGAGATCCAAGCCATGCAACAAAGGAACAAACGGCCTGCCGCACGTCTGTAGCAACGTTGAGACGGCGCAAGTTGCCAAAGTCATTTATCCGCAATGAACACACATCCAAACTGGCCAATATCTACTGCTGAGCAGGAAGGAAATGTAAAGCAAAGTGCATCATTTATCATTACAGACAGCTCTGCAATACTGTGAGCACGGAATGAGTTTGAGGCAGTGAGGGGGGCACACTCTTTACTGAGCTTTCAGGCAACTGTTAACGCCACCCTGGTTTCAGGACCTCTAGTCTTCCATAAACAACTCTGGCACAGACATTTCAGGATTTACCATCACAGAATTCTTCTGAGGATCTTGGGTGAATTTGTTTTGTTTTTTTAAGCAAGATTCTAGACCCCATGTGTGTGTAAATATGTTTTAATGCTTAGAATTATAGAATGTTTCATCTGGAAGGGACCTTCAAAGTCCTCTAGATGAATCCTCTGATCAGTGCAGGCAGTGCTACAGTATCCATGTATTTTTTTTTCCTTTACATTGTATGCCTCCTTGGAAAAGACTCTCTCATGTCTAGTCAAAACCTACTGGTTCCTCCATCTTGGATCTCATGAGATTTCTGTGAGATCCAAGATGGCAGTGCCCAATTCTCACAAAATCTGGGTGCCACCACCTTGGATCTCATGGGGGAACCGTAGGATGGGCCACCCTGGTGCCTCAATGAGTATGCTGGGATGCCCTAAGGCATTGTGACACACACTTTGGGAACCACTGGTGTAATGTATGAAGAAGGCTCATATCTTCAAGCATTGCTTGACCAAAAGAACAAACACCTTCATGGATTTTAAAGCAGCATTGTTCCAATGACAATGAAACAGACAAATGGCAGGCATGGATAATGGGGACGGCTTAGGATATGACAAACCTGGTCCTTTTTTTGTTTGCGAAATGGAGGATCTGTACTTAAAATATTGTTGGTGGACAGTTCAGGATCTTGAGGCATGAATTTTTTCTACTTGGGACCAGATCAAAGAGTCAGTTCATCCAACATGCAGTCAATTGGAACTTGAAGTTCATGGTTGTGTTTGCAAGACAGGGACAAAGACCACGATCATGGCACTTAGACCTCTTCTGGCCTATCTAGGGACATCTAGGACCCCAACCCACCCCTTTTCCAGCTCAGAAAGCTGGACACTTCCAAAAACCAGGAACCAGGAAAAACCAGGAAAATACTCAAGGAGAAGAAAAGCAAACTGACATTGCATCACCTTAAAATGCCACTAATGAGAACAGGGTGATTATTTGCAAAATACCTTCTGAGCCTGTCACTGAGTTTACAATAGACTGCAGCAGACCAGTGCTGGGAAAGTTTGGCAGATCGCAGACTGGCCAGATGTCCATAATAAATTTATAAAATAAAGTGGGTTATTTAATGCTGCTCAGAACAGGTTGCGCCATGTGAAATGCCTCCATGTTGCCAAATATGTCATGGCCCAGTGCCAACGCAATGGCCATTATCCATGTAGCAGTAGCTTAGAAAGGCAACTCTTTCTTCTGCTTTTCCAACCTGAATACAGTTTAGGCTTGTAGGCAACAAGGATGGGATTACAATATCTGAATGTTTATATTCCAAAATCAATCAACAGTATATATGGCTATATTTAAAAGCACAGAACTGTTGTATAACTGCAATATGTGATGCAATGAAATTAATAGCTTCTTGGGCTTTGAAAATAGAGGCACCCCCTCCCTACAATCATCAGCTTTTTAAGGGGATAATGGCCAACAAGTCTGGCTTGTACTTGTCAGAAGTATTCAGCATCTGCCACTGAACAGCCGCAATCTGGAACCCTGTGTGCGCTACCCAGTTGATGTGCATACCATCACCACAGGACTTATCAGACAGCCTCTGAACTGCCAGTGTGCCATAAGAAATGGGTTTTGGGACCCTGGCCTGCTCTCACACCAGGGCTCACAAGCAGTCACATCTCCCACAGAACTTCTGGAATACAGCCTTCTCCCAAGTCAGACAATCTGCCCACATAAAGTGGCATCACTAGTGGGGTGTGGGGGGTACAGACTGCACCGGGTGATACCATGGTGGTGACACCAAAACTCCAGAGACCGTGTCTACCTGCCGAGTAGGCCTGGTCATCTATTATTTTGTTCCATGATTCTAGATCTACCCACCTCTAGAACCCAGGTTCTACAGGCCTGGTGGACCTGGCCTCCAAGTTGGCCTGGCCTGCATCTTTTGCTCTCTTCAAAACCAGTCTACTGGATGGGAGAGTGGAAAGAGGCCAGTTGGGCAGATCATTATGAGCTACCACACTGGATAACATCACAGGTGACATCACAGTGACATCACAGGGCTCAATATTGTCTACACAAACCGGCAAGACCTCTCTAGGGTTCCAGGAATCCTGGTGGATGCTGTACTATTAATACCATAGTTCTACTGCAAGCCTAGTACAGATGACCTCTGGGTCCTTAGGGTGCCATTCAGGCTGCAACACAAGTCTCCCAGAACTCTTCTTCAGCTGGCCAACCACAAGGACTCTTTCCAGCACATCAGACTGTACAACATTCTGGCCTCTGGTTTGCCTGTTGGCCTAAGCAGCATCTTTTGAGTGCATGAGAATCACTGAAGCCTCTGCTCCCTTTTCCATGTCACTGTCCTGGATCTCTGCCATGTGATTTTGACCATCTCTCTACTTCTGGGAGCCTCAATCTTCACCTCTCTTCACTCTTTCCACATCATGCATAATTGCCCCAAACTCTATCATGTCACATTTTTTTCTAAACTGGAGGACCCCGCTCCCAAACCCTTGAGTCGCTCCTTGTAGAGAGGGACTCTATCCTCCTGAACATTTTAACTGCCCTCTCCTGCATCTTTACCAGCCCTCCAATATCCTTTTGATGACATAGTGCAGAATTGTCTAAGTGTGGCTGCGCAGACATGAGAACAAGAGGATACTGATATGGATCCTGAGTTCTGTTCATGATCTTACCCCTACGCATGCTCTGGGATCTGCTCCCAGACCAGAGGCATAACATACTTCCCTGGCACCTGGGGCAATAACATCACAATGTCACATGTCATCATTATATCACTTCTGGAGGTCTCCCTGGAGAGCATAGCGCTGGAAGCTTCATGCATCCTGGGAGCCTCCACTGGAGAATGAACAGTGCACGTGAAGCCACCAGTGCCTCTTCTATAACTAGAGTGGAGGCTGGGGGAACTGGTGTAGCTAATGAAAATGTAGCCCAGTGCAGAGGGCAAAATGTTGACCTAGAAGTGACATCACAACAGAAAGTGACATCACAGTTGTATTTTCATTTTCTTCGTTTTTTTGTTTTGCCATAATGTTTGACAGAATACAGATATTCCAACGCAGTTTGTTTCATTGCATTCAGCATTATATTATCTTTCCAATAATATACTACTGGCTACTACTGGCATCGTTCAGTCTCAAAAGACTATGGTAACGTGCTCTGAATAGAGGTCCTGGAAAAGCGTCTGGTATGGCTAAAAAGGCCAATTCGAGAGTGACAATCCCTTCCACACTGAGGATAAATACAGTCTGTCCCCTGTCCAGCTCCCTGATTTTGTTGGTTTCGGGGTCGCCTCCTTGCCTCAGCCTGTCGAGCAAGTGACTCTTCAAATTGGGAGAGGCCATGCGGCATCTCCTGCCTCCAAGCTGAACACTCAGTAGTCAAGGTTTCCCATCTGTTGAGGTCCAGTCCTAAGGCCTTCAGATCCCTCTTGCAGATATCCTTGTATCGCAGCTGTGGTCCCCCTCTTTCCCTGCACTAATTCTCCATACAGGAGATCTTTTGGGATCCAACCATCAGCCATTCTCATGACATGCCCAAGCCAGCGTAGACATTACTGTTTCAGTAATATATACATGCTAAAAATTCTGGCTCGTTCCAGGACTACACTATTTGGAACTTTGCCATGCCAGGTGATACCAAGAATATGTCGGAGATAGTGGCGTATCTAGGGTATTGCGTGGGGTGGCAAGAGCCATGGGCGGCATTTGCATTGGGGGGCACCATTTGCTCTTGCCCCCCCCAACACAGTTCCCAAGAAGATGCCGAGGTGGCCAAGGAAAGCCGCCCCCCCCCGCTCACCAAGTTGGGAGGAATACGGCTTCTCGTGATTCCCATCCACTGCTGCTTCTCACTCCTCTGGCAGGGCCTGCATCGCTCTGTTGCTCCCAATCTCTGTTGCCTGCCTCCTCCTCCTTGCTGCCTTTTGCCACTCCCCTCCCCTCTCCATTTCCCCATCTCTCCATCTGCCCCTTTCTCCTTCCTTCCATCATGTTGTGTCACTTGGCCCTGCTTTCCCACCTTCCCTGCCTCCCTTTCTCGCTACCGTCCCCTAATTCATTGCCTCGCTCCGCGCCACTCCTGTGCCCCCTCCATCTGCTTCCCCACCCGGCTCCCTCTGCCAACTCTTTCCTCCATCGTCCCTTTTGCACTTTCCCTCTTTCCGAGCGTGCGCTTCCCTCCTTTTGTCCCTCTGGCTTAGTTCCTCCCCTCCACCCTAATGCACTCCTCTCCATGTGTCCCTCCTCACTTGTGGAGCCGGCGCCTTGAGTCAGGCCAGGGGAAGCTGAACACGTGCTGCGGACGAGCACAGACAACGTGAAAGGGGGAAGCGAACACAGGTCAGGGCCCAGGGAAAAAAAGGAGGTGATCTGGAGACAGCGGCCAGCGGTGTCCCGCTCGTGAGTGCAAGAGTGAAGGAACGGGCATAGGATGGCCAAACTGTGCAGGGAGAGGCTGTGGTGTTCCAGGGGGGAAGCAAAGCAGTAGGTTTTGCAGGGCACCTCCTTTCACCACCCTGCAGCCTGCCCCCTCGCCATTGTTGCTCTATCTGCTGGGAATGGCTCCAATGGCGAGGGAAGGCTGCAGGGCATGTGAAGGGAGGTGCCCTCCATACTGTGTTGCCTTTACCCCCGATCGCCACTGTGAGGCCCAGACATGCTCTACCAAGGAGTGAATTCCTCTGCCCGGCAATTTTGCCTAAGCAGCGGCCTAAGGAAGCCGTCCTCCCCCACAGGCCGAGTCGGGGAGGAACACAACTCAACGTCATGCCGTCACGATGTTGTGACGTCATGATGTTGCGTGCCATGGGCGCGGTTTCGCCCTGGTACACCTCTGGTCAGAGACAGTGCATATGAAACGTGTTCAACTTCCTCTCCTTCCATATGAAAAGGGTCCAAGACTCGCTGCAGTACAAGAGTGTGCTCAAGACACAAGCTTTATAGACCTGGATCTTGGTATGTTCCATCAGCTTCTTATTAAACCATACTCTCTTTGTAAGTCTGGAAAACCTAGTAGCTGCTTTACCAATGCATTTATTCACCTCAGTATCTAGAGAAAGAGTGTCAGAGATCCTTGAGCCAAGGTACACAAAGTCATGGACAACCTCCAGTTCTTGTGCAGAGATTGTAATACAGGCAGGTGAGTCACGTCCTGACCCATGACTTGTGTTTTCTTCAGGCTGATTGTTAGTCCAAAATCTTGGCAGGCCTTGCTAAAACAATTCATGAGTTGTTGAAGGTCTTCAGCAGAGTGAGCAGTAACAGCAGCATCGTTGGTGAAGAGGAAGTCCCGCAAGCATTTCAACTGGACTTTGGACTTTGCTCTAGAGAGGTTAAAGAGCTTTCCATCTGATCTGGTCAGGAGACAAATGTCCTGTGTTGCAGTTCCAAAAGCATGCTTCGGCATGACAGCAAAAAAGATCCTGAACAAAGTTGGTGGAGGACACAGCCTTCACTCCACTTCAAATGTCAAAGGAATCTGATGTTGAGCCATCAAAAACTACAGTGCCCTTCATTTCCTCATGATAGAACCTGATGATGTTGAGGAGTTGGGGTGGACATCCAATCTTGGGGAGAATTTTAAAAAGGCCATCCCTGCTACCCAAGTCAAAAGCCTTCGTAAGATCTATGAAGGCTACAAAGAGTGGCTGTCGTTGTTCCCTGCATTTCTCCTGCAACTGTCTGAGGGAAAATACCATATCAGTGGTGGCTCTGTTGGCTCGGAATCCACACTGAGATTCTGGGTAAACGCTCTCTGCAAGTACCTGGAGGCTCTTCAGTACGACACAGGCAAGCAGCTTCCGTACAACGGTGAGAAGAGATGCCACTGTAATTATTGCAATCACCCCTGTCTCCTTTGTTCTTATGCAGTGTGACAATGTTTGCATCCTTCATGTCCTGTGGTATTCCACCTTCCCTCCAGCAAAGATAAAAGATTTCATACAATTCAGTGGCAATGATCTCTTTACAGCACTTCAGAACTTCAGCAGGGATGTTATCTTTCCCAGGTGCCTTGCCAGAGGCAAGGGAGTCCAGGGCCACATTCAGTTCTTCTAAAGTTGGTTCACTGTCAAGCTCCTCCAAGACAGGCAGGCACTCAATGTTATTTAATGCTCCTGGATGACCTCGCCTGTAGCAGACTTCAGAGAGGCAGATTTCTTCTGTATTGGACCTAAAGCCTGCTTGATATGAGCAGAGCTGAAGCCAATAATCATTAGCACATCTCCTGGAGGTCCACTGGACTTGACTACGAGCAGCTCACAGAACCTGCATGTTGCATTCACTAGGACAAGCTTTGTATGCTGCTAAAGTTCTCCTCTTTTCCTCAATGGCTGGCATCAGCTCCTCCGAGTTGACTTCAAACCAATCTGCTGTCTTACCAGTCTTTTTACCAAATACTGATAAGGCAGTGTTATAAACAGCATTCTTGAAATGTTCCCATCCTTCAGATGCATTTGCATCAGCTGGGCCTGGGATAGCTTCCTCAAGCGCTTGTGCAAATTCCTCCACTTTTCCCTGATCGCGAGTCTTGCTGATATCGATACGTGGTCTTCCTTTTTCAGGTGGCGCAATCTCTTTGTTTGCAATTTTACTCTGCTGCACATCAGGGAGTGGTTGGTATCACAGTCAGCACCCTGATAACTGCATGTGAGCATAATTTTGGGAAGGCTGGAGCATCTGGTAAGAATCAAATTGAGCTGATGCCAATGCTTTGATCTTGGATGTCTCCAAGAGACTCTATGTTGAGGCTGTCAGGATAGATGAGAAGCTATCCAGCAGCACAGCGGAATTTAGCAGCCAAGGATGCTGAGCGAAGGAGCACACAGAAGTGAGGATTCCTTCACCAAGTCTTTTACTTGAAAGTATGTACAGCATACACAGAGCATAACACCACGACCCACACTTTAGTGCTGAGAGCGTTCTGGTTAAGTACACTTGTTCAGCCAACCAGATTGCTCTGATTTGCCTAACGAGGCAAGTGATTACACCTGGGCAGTGATTCAGCATTTTGCTACCACAGCTGAACATGATTGCCTCTGTCAGGCCTTTGGTTTCTTCAGGTTCACAAATTCTCTAGGTTTGGGGGTTTGCAAACCTTGACAGAGGCTTCGTATTAAAGAACATGTTGCTGACACAAAAACCATAATAACAGCAAAACTCCAGCAGGCGCTGACCACTTTCATTCATCTTCCCAATGCCAAACTGACCTAAACAAGTGGGCCAAGAACTGTGATCAGCACCAACTCTAGCGTTAAAGTCACCAAGGATGAACAATGGCTCTTTCTCGGGGATTTCCTTGATAGTGGCGGCCGGATCATCATTGAATTTGTCTTTGGATTCTGCTGAAAACAACAGTGTCGGTGCATGTGCACTAATAAGAGTGACCAGTCCTGCTGATGAGTGGAGCTGCAAAGACAGAATCACTTCCTGCAGTAGGTGGAATAATGGATCCCAGTAGGGTGTTTCTGACCGCAAAGCCAACCCCATATTCCCTAGTCTCATTCAATGGTTTTCCCTGCCAGAAGAATGAGAAATTTCTCTCCTTGACAGATACTGAGTCTGGCAGCCTTGTCTCTTGAAGAGCAATGATGTCCATCTGCAGTCTGCTCAACTCCATGTCGATGACAGCTGTCTTGCGTACATCGTCTATTTCTTGAAGGTCATCAGAAGAGCCAGGGGTCATTGTCTGAACATTCCAGGTGCCCAGCTTTAGGGCAGAAATTTTCTTATGTTTATTGCATGGTGCAGAGCTATCGATCTGCTTGTCGGCTTTCACCCTAAAACCTAAATCCTCCCATAGGCATGTTAGCGCAACGCTTTTCTTTTGCATTTTGAAACATGTACAGGGCCCCCCCTCTCCGGTAAATATGTGTTTGGAACCATGTCAAAGTGTTCCCATATACCTGAACTGAAATTGGCGCCTTTGCCCGCCAATGGTACTGAAAGTGTAATTTTTACTGTGCAAAAATGGCGTGCTATCCATGGCGCTATGTATCAATTTCTATGGAAATATTGAAAAAAAGCTACCTTTACCCCTGAAAATCTTTAAAGAACACATTGTTCACTGAGCACACAGCTTGCTTCAGGAATTTGCAGAAGGGGGCCCTAGAGTGCAAATCCTGAAGTAAGAAGTTCACTCTTTCAAAACTGAATTTTTGGCATAGCTTTGAATGCTGCTAAGCTAAATGAGGTGTTTTGCAGGCTTCTGTTACTCGTTTTGCACCCCCTCTAATTAGCTGGAGAAAGAATTCTTCTGGACTTTCCTTGAACCTTCTCTGCTTTATAAACATCTTGGGAAAAACCCTATTTTTTCATACAGCTGGCTTCTGCAGCTTGCAGCAGCTTATGGAAGGCGAACCTGAGTTCACCTTTTGAGGTTCCCTCCCACCCCAGCCCTAGAACACGCTGTGAACAGTTGAAGAAAAAAAGTGTCTTTCTCATTGATTTGTCTTCTCTAGCAGCTACAGAGGCAATAAATAACCTTTCATAAACCCTTTAGTTGCTGGAAGGATGATTCCTATGTGAAACAAAGCAAAACCCCACTATGGCTCTTCAGTAGCTATTGGACTGTGTCCAGAGTGCTGATTTGGAGGAATATTATTTGAATCTTATTCTGTGTTCTTGCACAATTGACAAGACTGTACCACACTGTTTGTGCTTGTACAACTAATATAATTTATTACTAGTATGTTCCTGTTCTTGTGTCACTGGGTGGGTCATTTTAGCTTTTCTTTGAGGGACTGTAGCCTGAGGAACTCTATGAGGCCTCCATGCTGCAGTGAAGCAACTAAGTGCCCAATCCTATTCAAGTTTTCAGTGCTGAGGCAGCCACAATGAAACCCCAAGGTAAGAGAATATTTGTGCCCTTACCTTGAGGAGACCTCTGTGACTGTCCTCACAATGCAGGATGCAGCACATGCCTCACTGGTACAGCTGGATCACCACTGGAAAGTTTTCTAAATGGCTTTACTTGGGAATTCTCAGTGATTAGAGGAGTGAATAGGAGAGCTTTATCTAGATTTTTTTGTCCCTAAATATGCTATCCATGGTACTTGTCCTAAATAGCTTTGGGAAAGGTAGACAATAGGAGAGCATTTTGCAGATTTCTGCCCCTGGTCATTGTCCTCAACTAGCTAATCACCTAGCTAAATCCCTTTCTTTAAAATCAACCATCAGGTGAGATGGTTGATTCAGTTAAACATTGCAGTTCATTGTCTGCCTGCACCCAGGCAAAACTTTGAGGTTGGTGAGAGGTCATACAGCCTTATGATATTTGATCTTGGAGTTGCCTTCTAATGTTTTGTGTCTAATGTTTTGTGGAGTATAAAAAACATTGTCTCTTGCCACACGCAATAATTTATTCACAGTCTCTGAATTTACCTGCAACCTGCAAAAAATAAAAACTGAAAAAGGCAAGACATATCAGAACATTAGAAATAACACAGGACAAAGGTTAGGAGTATGTGTTTCCTCTATGTTTTCACCTAACTTGTAAAAAGTAAACTAAAGTAACTAAAGCAAAAAGATAGTTAGCCTACAAAGAAACACAGTTTGAATGGAAGGAGACGTGCGAACTACCATTGGCGGATTTGCATGCCAATTATTGAAAAAATTATTACAGGAGCTAATTGTACCTGAAAGCTTTAAAGTTGACTCAGTGAGAAAGGTTAGCCCCTGCCCTAACACAGGAAGCCAAAATGGCAACTTTCATTTCAGATTTGGGGGCCCCCAATCAGATTCAGAAACAGCCCCCCATAAAACAAAAAAAACCCAACTTCTGCCCCTGTTTCTTAAATGATGACATGGGTGGACAGTCAAAACAACTGTACCTCTAAAAAGTTCTATCCTTACACTGTTTACAGTGCAAGTTTCAGGTCATTTGGTGGAGCCACTTTTTGAAAATCTCTAAATCATAAATTGGGTCTCAAATCTGCTGATGATAGAAAATGGGTTTTTTAACAGACCGTGTCGAGGCAGCACTATACTGACTGGGGGCTGCCCAATGAGGTACGATGACCTCTCCCACCTTCGGAAGTAGCCCCTGGTGTCACGCTTTACACCAATTGAGCAAAGACTTATAACCAGTACTGCTACTTCCCATGTTGTTACAATGCTGTATGTGAAGCTGGAGTGTCCTCTGCAGAGCACAAGGCCTAGGTAGGTTGATACGAAGGATAGACTGTTACCCAAGCAGCAAATCCCCCCTCTCCATGTCACTGAAATAGTCCAATGGAAAGGCAAGAGCTGGTACAATTAGTTCCAGTGACGTTGCAGGAATTGCCAGAACATGATTGTACACAGTCACAAACTGCCTCCGGGACTCCAGCTCTGGATTTTGCTTCAAGGTTGACTTCTGAAGCCTTTTTCATTAATGGATATAGCCACAAGACAGTGGAGGTTTGAAGTCAGAGTTTCCCTTCTCCTAGAAGAGTGATGGCAAACCTATGACACATGTGTCACAGCTGACACACGAAGGCATTTTCAGTGACACCCAGAGTGGGGAAGAGAAGGGTCAGGTGCAAGCAACTAGCCATGCCTGCCGGCACTTAAAAGACACTCTGGAAGCAATTCCCCGGGTGCTTTGTGTGTGAGAGAGAGAGTCTGGAGGCACTTAAAAGCTGCTCAGAAGCAACCCCAGCCAGCTCTTATTGGTGTGTGTGTGTGAGAGAGAGAGTCTGGAGGCACTTACAAGCTGCTCAAAATCAACCCCATCCCCAGTCAGCTCTTATGGGTGCTATGTGTGTGTGAGAGAGAGTCAGGAAACACTTAAAAGATGCACGAGGTGCAGCTGGGCTGGTGAAGCGAAGCTGGGTAAGAGGTGTGAGGCACTCGGAAGGCACGTGCCTAAAGCAACCTCCTGAGCCTGCTCATGCCAGAAGCAATTCCCAAGTTTGCTTGCACCTGCTCACACCAGCAGGGCTCTTTCTGCCCCAGAGCTGGGCTTGAGGCACGCAGTCACTCAAAGGACATGCCAGAAATATTCTGAGAGTTTATTGCACCAGCACAAGCTGCAGGAGGGAGGAACTGGGCCAGCGGTGCTCTTTCTGCCAAGCAGGGCAAGTGGCCTGAGAAGTTGGGGAGCAGCACCATTTCTGTGCACATGGAGCTGGATGAGTGGCCTGAGGAACTGGGTAAGTTAAAGAAGGGGAGGTTGGCAAAATTCACCGATACTTCCTTCTCTTCATTAGCATTGCCCAGTTGGAGCTGCTGCAGTAAAGTTCCTTTGGCAGCCTGGCCAGTATTCTCCCCCCTTCACCAGAAAGTTCCTTGAATGGCTTTACATTGCTTTGTCTGATCTGTGTCCAAGTTCTTGTTGTAGTTCATGCAAGTATATATAGGAATAGAAATGTACCATGGTTTGCTGTATCTGGGTTTTGTTCTTCTGCAGAGTTTGAAAGACAAACCTTATATAGCATTTTGTACCTGGCTATACAAATTTAGGAAAACAAATTTTACATCCTTGGCATGTATAAATGTCACAAACAAGTGCTTTGCTATTCTTCTTTAAAAACAAAAGCCAAATAAAAGTGAGGGATCAATCCTCCCTAACTACCCCCGTCGTGTCCATGGGGGATTCCCTGGAGGGAAGAGACATCTGGGGGCGGTAGAGGGTATGCAAGCGCTGACGCTCAGCGTGGTCGCGGCGCAGAAATAGATGAGGTCTGAAGACTGTGGCTCTTTGCACTGGCTTTATTCTGGTGATGGATTTAACATTCATCCGCTCCCAGGGGTGAGGGGAACCACGTTACAGCATGGGCCCCACTCTTTACACAAGGCACAGTCAAATTGGACAGGCACGGCGTGTCAGTGAGAATGGCGTCTTCCTCCCTCTCTGAGAGGCCGGGACCGGGTACTTGCCGGGGGAGGTCCGGCGTCCTCCGGGTAGCCCTGCCCACTCTCCCCCTCTCACCTGGCATCAGAGCCTTCAGGGTTGCCCGGGTCGTCCTGGAGTCTGGCAGGGTTTCCCATTACACCCCCTCTCCTGGGTAGGGGTCTTGGATTTATCACCAAGTATGGGGGAGGGGGATGATACCACCCTCACCCTATGGGGGCAGTCCTGGTTGCCTGGCCCTAAGGGCCTGAAGAAGGGGGTCCCACTCAGGGGCGGTATTGTCCTTGCCCACTGTCGCAGGAGCACCCCCCAAGGAGGTCGTCAGGGGAGGAGGATGGCCTCCTGGAGAGCCGGACCTTTGCCCAGCCTCTGGGAGCGACCGCTCGCCTCCCCTGCCAAGCTCCTTATGAGCTTCCGACGAGACTTCCAAGGGGAGATCTCGCGAGGCCTCCCCTTGGCGTCTCGCTCGGGCTATGGCCTGGTCGAGGCTGGAGCTGTGCGTGTGCAGCTCCTTTGGGCCTCCCCAGCCAACGGTGCCGCGCGCCCCAGGTGGAGCAGCGGCAGGCACGCCAGCAGCTCCCGTGGGGCACTTGCTGCCCGGCTCACCCGTCCCCAGAGCGGGCAGGAGCAAGGCTCTCGTCGCCTCTGTGGAGCAACCCCCACCAGGCCCGTCCGCTTCCGGGTAGGGCAAAGGCCGGGCTGCCGCAGGCTCCACGGGGCGATCGCCGCTCGGCCCGCTCATCCCGGCTGCCCGCGGGAGCCCGCTGATCGCGGGGCTCCCTGTGATGCACCGTCACTGCGCCCCAGAAGCCTCTGGCTTGTTTCTGTGGGGTTGCTGACTGTCCTCTTTGCCCCCCCGTGGGCCAAGGCAAGGCCCGGCCGCAGGCGGGGGACCCCAGGGCTGCCTTCGGGGGTGACACCCCCACACACAAAAAACCCCTTCCTGATATTTTACACTGTGCAGGTGGAAAGTTGTTTAGGATTACACCCCTAATCTGCTCTGTTCATCCATTTTAGAAAAAACCATCAACAGCTGAAAATGGTGGTCCCTACCCATCAACTCCATGTGGGTTCAGTGGACCTTTAGTACAGCTAATCTGGATATTTCTTTTCTAATATTATATATATACTGGCCATGAAAGTCTTAGCAGCTCATTAATCAAATAAAAAGCAATGTATTCCAGTATGTAAAAAAAAAATTGTTTTTTGTTCTGGGGGGGGGGGGTGACACACTAGCAGAGTTGAGTTACAAATTTTCTGAATTTCTGACACACTGAGCCCAAAAGGTTCGTCATCACTGTCCTAGAAGATGGTTCTTCCGCTCTATCTGCCGTTGGGGCATAAGCCCTCTTCCGCCTTCAAGACCATTGACAATCTTCTCCTGTAACCCTGGAAAGGGGCCCTTACAAGGTGCTACCATCCGGGCCAGCTGGACCAAGGTTTTTTAAGGAGGTATTACTCCTCCATTACTCCTCAGGGACTCCTGCTCTGGATTTAGCCTCGAGGATTTTGACTCCTGAAGCCTTTTCCATGAATGGATATAGCCACAAGGCAGTGGAGGTTTGAGATCAGAGTTTTCCTTCTCCTAGATGAGTTGCCTTCTAAGGCTAATGAGCCCCATCTACCCGAGATGGATATATATTGAATATATATTGGATTATATATCCAATAATATAACATGATGTTGTTATTAGTACTTACCAAGGTTTTCACAATTTTGGCCACTAGTTTGTTGCCCCTTAAAGCTTGTTGCCTAGTGTAATTGCACCCCCTGCACTTCTTTAGCTATGCCCCTGGCTGGGGGCAGTCATTTCCCCCCATATAGTGCCTGGGACATACACTCCTTAGGATCTGCCTCTGCCCCAGGCTACACCCAGATTCCTAATCCTCTTTGGAGTTGGAGACCCTCTGGAAAAAGAAGAGACGCCTTCTGGAAGAGGCTAGTTCTGATCTAATCACATAATCTTTCTAAATGCAACTATAATAGGCATGAGAGTCTCTCCACTAATGAGAGTTTTAGGGCATTTCTGAAATCTAAAGTGAAAGATGCCAAGAGTAGAACATAACTGCAGGGTTTTCCTGTACATGTTCACTAATAATACAAAGAGCCTTCCAAAGAAACCTCTGAAGCATCTGGTTTCCTTCAGGAAGGGGGGGGGAAGATATAGTTCATAGAGAACTTCGGGGAATGGCAAATGAATGATTTTTGCTCTGAGATGACAACAAGAATGTGTTGTGGGAAGAGACCAGAGCATTCAGAATGCCAAAGATTCATAACTTTCAAGTTAAATAGAAAAAAGAGAGGAGATGGAAAATAATATCACCTCTTCCTCTCTTTGTTTAGGCTATACTTCACCATGGTAGCTAGCTCCCAAAACTTTGACACAAGAAACCCCACTTAGCTCCCAGAAGACTAAAGTCTTCCTAAAGTCTTCCTTCCTGGCGTAGTGAATACTGAACTACACTGTCCAAAGGCCTGGCTCTGTACAAGTCAGCTTTTGTAGGTGGTTCTACCCAATTTTAATGAAGTTATAATTACTTTGCTCACAGGTACACTTCTAAAGACAAGGTTTTACTTTTCCCAAGAGTTTCAAAAAACATAAACAGATTCCCAGTGTCAGGTCCAACTTTTGGAGGGCTCTGGGGGAAAAGACTGGCAACTACCAGATGATTGAAATTGAACTGGTTCGTTAGCAGTTGTATGCAGCTTTCCTGCTGGGGTCTAGCAAGCCTGCAGCAGGGGTTAACTTGGGTCAAGAGAAGAGAGACAGGATTCTGAAGAGTGACAGCCCAGTCCTATTGAGCACTGGTGCAAAAGGCCACTCAGCCCATGCAGTATGCAGCGCTGAAATTACCCTATATAATCATGTATAAGTTGAGAAATTTATGCCTAAAAATTGACTAGAAAAACCTGGCCCAACTTATATTTGGGTGAATAAAGTCACATGATGGGTGGATGACCGAGCTGTTCTGAGTATTATGCTTGTAAGCCAGGGAGTTGCAGAGCCTTCTGAGCATGCTCAGCCTTGAGCATGCCCAGAAGCTGCTGAGGAAAACGAATGGAGTCCTATGCAAAGTGAAACTGAGCCACACTGTGTGTTTACTTGTGAGTATGTGGCTGTGCCATAGTGCATTGGAAAGGACAGGCCGAGAGGAATGCAATGCTGCCAGAATGATCCGGATCTGATGAACGAAGGCCCCAAAAACACTCAAGAAGGAAGTCCCTCTAAGCTGAGAAGTATTGAACCTTATGGAAAGCGAAACTGAACTACAGGGTTGTGTTTACTCATGAGTAAGCAAGTGTTTACTACAACTTGTGAGCTGAATTCAGCAGAGCTCTTCAACCTCTACATGTGAGGATTGTGCATTCACATGCAAAAGGTAAATGGGCTGCTTGGAAAACAGGTAGAAAGCTATTGGGCAGGATCTTTTCAGGATGAGCTTTCAGACCATGTGTTCTCTTTTGTTCCAGATGGCTGTGCTGCTAAGGTACTGTGCAAAATATTGGGGGGGGGGGGACGGGCTCTTTTATTACTCCCAAGTATTACTCCCAGGCAAGTATGCTGCTCTTCTCTCAAGGCATATAGGAGAAACTGAATGAAGAGGAGGCAAAACACACACACTGTTCCCTGCCTCTTCCTTGCAAGAACATAACAAATCAACTTAGGGGGAGGGGTAAATTGTTACAGAAATTGTAGAAGATTACCCTGAGGAGATAGGGAATGGTATCAGCAGTGGCCCCTTGTCTGTCAGCCAGGAATTACAGGGTTAACCCTGAGCCTTTGCCTGCAGCTAGTTCACAGTTGTAACCAGTTGGGGATAACTAGTCCCCTTGGGATAAAAGGAGCTCCTGAGAGGAGCAGTGATGTGGGTGCAGGGAGGTGGAAAGGGGTTGTTGCTGGATGGGACTGTGGTTAGAACAAAGGTTGCTCTTGGAGACTGTGGAATTATTGTGTGGCTGCCACGCCTCTGGAGTCACCAACTGGAGCAGGAAGGAAGACCTTTGGCTGAGCAGGGAAGCTGACTGCATTTTGCCTTCGCATCGGTGGTGGGGTTTAGTGGTGCCTTGTGTAAAACTAAGGTGGTTTTGGATGATAGAAGGGAAACTAATTAGCCAATTGTGAACATAAGATTGCAGAGAGAGAATTTGGCACAACAGTTATCCCTGCAGAAGCCAGCTCAAGCCTGTAAAGGGCTCTGCAAGCAGGTAACCTGAGCTCAACAGGGTGACATGCATTCCTCTGTTCCAGGCAGATATGCTTTATCAGTTCTAGCCTTGAACAGTTTTCATGTTGCCTTGTTTCATTATTCCAGCAAGCCTTCCCCTTTGCCTCTAATGACATCCCTTCTGTTTAATGACATCCCTTCTGGTCTCCATAGGCTGTCATTTTCAAAAGTGGGTCCCCGTGCTAAAATGTTTGGGAACAACTGGTTTAATAGTTGCTTGTTTTGATGCTATTATATTTTGTTTTTCCCTGCACTTAAATAAATAGGTAAAATGTACAGTTCGTAGGTAACAATTACTGGTAGATCATTTGTCAGAATCTGGTGTTGGGTAAAATCAGACAAAATGATCTAATTCAAAGATTGTAAAGATTCAAAGATCAGAGCTGAGGAGCCCCATTGGGCATGCTGGAACTCAACATGGGGTAAGGGAACTAATGCTCCCTTACTTGAGGGGACATCCAGCCTGTTTACCATATATACTTGAGTATAAGTCGATCTCATGGATAAGTCGAGGACACGGTTTAAGCCCAAAATTATAGAATTTGCCATGCCCTGTGGATAAGTCGAGGGGAAAACTTAGGGGTATCTGTAAGTAGAGCAACCAGTGTAGAGGTTGCTGTACCAGAATTATCAACAATAGAATTGGGCCATGATTTGTGCTTAAGGGAGGGGGGCTGTATAAACTAGTCCAATAATGTTCTGTGGCTTTTCCAGGCCATTACATACAAAGGTCGAGAGAACCTGATGACCATTTTACCACACGTTCTCCCAGAGATGTTGCCCCCTCATCTTCATCTGTCATGTGGCAAAAGCATTCATGGTGTGATAAGGACAACCAAGGCCACAATCGTATCCATGCTTGCCTGGGAATAAGATCAATTGACTATCATGCAATTTGAGTAATCACACTACACACCTAAGTAGACACACAGGGATGTGGTGGCACTGCAGGTTAAACAGCTGAGCTGTTGAGCTTGCTGACTGGAAGGTTGGCAGTTTGAGACTGCATGAAGGAGTGAACTCCCATCACTTGTCCCAGCTCCTGCCAACCTAGGAGTTCAAAAGCACGTAAAAATGTGAGTAAATAAATAGGTACCACTTCGGTGGGAAAGTAAATGGCGTTCCGTGTGCTTTGGAATATAGTCGTGCTGGCCACATGACCACGGAAACTGTCCTTGGACAAACACCGGCTCTCCGGCTTAGAAGCAGAGATGAGCACCAACCCCTACAGTTGGTCACGATTAGACCATTTGGTCACAGGGAAACCTTTACCTTTAGACACACCTAGGATGGGTGTTGAAGAAGCAACCCCAGGTGAGCAAACAAAGTGGTTTAACTGCTGGTTCTCAGGACATTGAAGGGTGGGATCTCCAGGCTGGCTCCCTAGTGGCACATATGCAGGGCGGCCATGTCCACATATAGGCCCACATTTGGGCCCAGCCAACTCTTAACAGAGTGTGGGAAATTGTTGCCATGGTTTCCCCAACTTCCTGGCAAAGTAGAGCCTACACAACTCACTACGTTTGGGGGCTTTCCTGTAACCCAGTGCCGTTGCTGGGACAGAAACACAACAATCCTTTCCTTTGCAGCTACTAGTCCTTTGCAGCTGGCTACCAATTTCAGTAATTGCTGATGGCCAAGGACGGAATGAGTGTATACTGCAGTGTATACTGCCCATACCAGAACAATCCATTATTGTCTGGAATAAAAATAAAAATTCTATGGAGGTCCATTCCCCCCCCCCCCGAGTATGAAAATAGAATTTTGCTTGGCATTCCAATAGCTGCCCTTCGATAATGAATGAACAAACTACTTTGACGAGCGGCGGCAAGGGAGACGGTTTCAGCATTATTGCTGATGCCAATGGTGGATGATCAGGCTTGTATCTGTGGAGTCTTATTTGCCTTGTATATGGCTGTGCTAGTTAATGTGGACATTTGCGCCATCCTCCCCAGCTTCCCAAGAGGTGAGTGGCGGTGGAGGCAATAAGCCTCGAATTAATAATGCATGCAGTGTGAGACATTTTGATTTGTACAGGGTGGGTGGCAAAACC
>JAJKFI010000083.1:5647847-5661665 GCA_029204185.1 Lerista edwardsae
GAGGTGCTCTAGGCTACAATTCAATTTCCCCTACACGCTTCCTCTTCCATTCTCCTCCTCCTTCTTGTTTCATGTTGTTGTAGAGGGTGTTCAAAGCGGCCAGCAGTAATTCTTGGTGGGAAACACTTCTTGGCTGGAGTCCAGCTGTTGGCAGTCTCTCCGATGTGGCTCTGTACCCCACTGTGGTTATTTTGGCTTTCCAGGAAACACTTGTATTGCTATGCTCAATGGTCAGATGCACATAATGCAGGACTTGGAAAGGGGAAGGTCAGACCAGGATGTCATAGGACCCCATCAAGGGGGGGGAAGGTTGTGGACACCCTCCCTTTCCCAAACACATGTACAGACCTGACTCCATTTTGGGTCTCATCCTGAGAGTTAAGGCTATTAAGAATTGGCGCCAGAGACATCTGTAAGTTTCCTTTCCCCTCAGGGTCTTAAAAAATGCAAATCTGGTCTCTGACAAAATGTATATACAATGACAAGTCTTGCCTGAAATTAAATCAAGTTCTTATCTGCCCAGGAGCTAGGCTCACCTGGACAATTCTTTTCAGACACTGCTAAGAAGCCTCCCACCCTGAATCTGAAGTGACACACACCCTGCTACACCCCATTGTATCTGTATTGCTTGATGAAATTAAGTGTTTGCTCTTTTTGCATTTCTGTAGACTTCTTGTAACATGAAATTGTGCCTTTGTAATCCCCTTCCTCCTTGGGAGGAAGGATTGATAACAACAGATTACATTGTTAAAAACCTATAAAATGCAACGCCAAATGTAAGATCTTTACACAAGCCAGTCCTTCGGGGCTATACATTGTGCTGCTTGTGTCCTTTAATATTAAGGTCCTTATATTAAAAGGACCTTATTTTTGAAGCTTCAATTTAACATCAAATCCAGTGCTGGTGTTTTCTTAACTTCATTCGCCATCCAGTTAGAGGGTCCGCATTGCGGAAAGGTAATTGCCAGATTCTTTCCTTCAGGTTACGTGCCGAGCAGGAGCCTTCATTTGGAGGGACACCGGGAGGTCATCCATAGGGACCCGCTCTTGCAACAATTTCATTCTAACAGGAGAGGAAATGACAGCAGAGGAGGAGGAGGAGAGACATTAAAGGTAAGTGAAAACCAGGCAATGTAGAGAAGGGTGAGGGAAGGATTGGGCCATAGTCAGAAGCCACCAGGGTTAAAAAAAATGGGGGGGGCAAACCCTCAGAATCTGGTGTAGAGAGCTCTGAGGCTTTCATAAGAACATAAGAGCATAAGAAGAGCTGCACTGGATCAGGCGAAAGGCCCATCTAGTCCAGCTTCCTGTATCTTGCAGCAGCCCACCAGATGCTTCAGCAAACACACAAGACAACTAGATATGTGCATCTCATTGCCACTCCCCTGCATCTGGCACTCCAAGGTAGCCTACCTTTAAAGTAAGGAGGTTGCACTAACCATCATGGCCTGTAGCCTACAATGGACTTTTCCTCCAGAAATCTGTGCAGTTCCCGTTTAAAGGCATCTAGGCCAGATGCCATCCCCACCTCCTGTGGCAAGGAGTTCCACAGATGAATTACCCGCTGGGTAAAAAAGTATTTCCTTTTATCTGTTCTCACTCTCCCAATGCTCAATTTTAGTGGCTGTCCCCTGATTCTGGTATTGTGAGAGAGTGGTATTGTATCTACTTTATCCATCCCATGCATAATTTTGTATGTCTCAGGGTGCAATCCTAAGCAGCGCTGGATTGGCAAGGCTGGCCGGCCAGCACCAAATCCAACACTGCTTTGGGGAGGCTAGAGCCTCCCCTAAGACGTTCACGCCCTTACAATTGGGGAGGCTCCAGCCTCCCCAATGCGCTCCTTGGATCTGCGCCTGCTAGACAGGCGCATGGCCCAAATAGGGCCCGTGTGGTCTCCAGGACAGGCTTTAGGATTCGTAGCATCATAATGTCGGCCTGAGAGTACTAGCACCAATGCGGGGGTGCAGATTGGAGTTGCCAATTGGGGGTAGCAATCAACCCTTGCGTTGGTGCTACTGATGATGCATCGACACTACCATGTAGTGTCAACACTAAGGGCATGCTAGGATTGCACTGCCCATCAAGTCCCCCCTCAAGTGCCTTTTTTCTAGGCTGAAGAGCCCCAAATGCTGTAGCCATTCTTCAAATGGGAGGTGCCCCAGCCCTGTCATCATTTTGGTCGTTCTCTGCTGCACCTTCTCTAGTTTCCCTATATCTTTTTTGAAGTGTGATGTCCAGAACTGTACGCAGTACTCCAGATGTGGCCTTACCATTGATTTGTACAGTGGCATAATAATATTGGCTGTTTTATTCTCAACCTCTTTTGTAATTATCCGAAGCATGGAATTGGCCTTCTTTACTACTGCCGCACATTGGTTTGTCACTTTCATTGAGTTGCCCACTAGCACGCCAAGATCTCTCTCTTGATCTGTCACAGAAAGTGCAGAACCCAGTAGCCTATAGGTGAAGGGTTGTGTTTTTTTGCCCCAATGTGCATTATTTTACACTTGTCTGCATTGAAACGCATCTGCCATTTGGCTGCCCATTCCCCCAGTATGGAGAGATCCCGCTGGAGCTCTTCACAATCCCGTCTCGTTTTTAACCACCCGGAAAAATTTGTGTCATCTGTAAACTTGGCCATCTCGCTGCTTATGCCTGTCTCCAGGTTATTTATAAACAAGTTGAAAAGCATTAGTCCTAAGACAGATCCTTGGGGCACTCTGTGTTTCACCTCTCTCCATTATGAAAATGTCCATTGACCCCCACTGTTTGCTTCCTGCTCCCCAACCAATTTTTAATCCATAAGAGGACCTGCCCTCTTATTCCCTGACTGTGAAGTTTTCCCAGTAGCCTTTGGTGAGGTCCAGTAGGTCCTTTCAGGCTGAAATACCTTCCCAGGCACTGCAGGAATCCCAGATACTAAAATAGCTCCACCCACCCAGGGCTCCTCAGCAGTGAGGCTATCACAGTTTCCTGTTCAAAGCTGGACTTTGTCTGGGCAGTGATAGCCTTGCCTTGTCTTTCCTGGCTTCCTCTACCTCACCTCTAACTTTTGGTGCAGCTCCTGGTTCCCAACCAGGTCGCATTGACCACTGCCAATGGCTTGGCCTTGACACCCATCAATACACACTTCCCATCAATTTAAGTAAGCCAAGTTATTCCATCAGAAGGGATCGTTCACATCAGACCAATGAAAGCATGCCCAAACTTTGTGGGCTGGGTCTTCATTCTATGTTGTTTAGTCGCTAAGTCATGTCCGACTCTTTGCAACCCTTTGGACTACAGCACGTCAGGCCTCCCTGCCCTCCACTGGCTTCCAGAGTTTGCCCAATTTCATGTTCATTGCTTCAGTGACACTATCTAACCATCTCATCATCTGCTGCCCCCTCCTCCTTTTGCCTTTGATTTTTCCCAGCATGAGGGTCTTTTCTAAAAAGTCCTCTCTTCTCATGAGGTGGCCGAAGTATTTGAGCCTCAGCTTCAGTATTTGTCCTTCCAGGGAGCAATCAGGATTGACTTCCTGGAGGATTGACCGATTGGATCTCCTTGCAATCCAGGGGACTCTTAAGAGTCTTCTATAACACCATAATTCAAAATTCTATGCTTCATACTGTTTTCTTTTGTTTATCTAAAACAACACATTTTTATCATGAAATCTGTTCTTTTAACCCAGTGGTCTTCAATCGTTTTGGTGCCATGACCCCAATGAATGAATGAATGAATGAATGAATGAATGAGATGGGGACCAACCATTGGTCCACCCCCACCTGGGACCTATCTGCCCAGCCCCACTCTATCACTGCCCAGTCCCCACCCCATTACACTCTCCCAGCACTGTTCACCCTAACCAAGACTGCAATCTTAACCTGGAGTTAGGCTGGCACAGTAAAGCAGCAAAATTTGGCTGGCACAAGAGCCACTATAAAGCATGCTTGGATAACTTTCGGGGCGCAATCCTACACAGCACTGGAATGGCAAGGCCAGCCAGCCAGCTGATGCCATGTCCAATGCTGCATGGGGAAGGCTGGAGCTTCCCTGTGGCAAGGGCACATTCGCACCCGTACTGGAGGGGAAACTCCAGCCACCTCGGTGTGCTGTTCAGATCTGCTAAATAGCAAGCACAGATCCGTGGAGACTGCATGCCCTGGGTCGGGGCCGCACAGACTCAGTATGAAGCCTGAGTACCCACAATGCACTGTTTCCTCAGTGGTCATCTCTGTATCTCCTGCTGCTGCTTCTGGCACTCAAAGCATGCCAGATAACAGTGGATTGCTTTACAGGGTTCAACTTCATTAATCAGCCGTCCTTTCATTTACTACAGCAACTACTCACATCAACCCAACATGGACATAGATTGATTAGACAAGCCCTCCTGCACCCAGGGCAGACTTAAAAGGCCCAAACCCAACTAATTTTGTCCACAGAATGTCGTTTTTGGGGGACTTCTTTCTCATTAAAAGCTCTGAACACATCTGGTATATGTTTCAGAAAGCCAATGAATCTTTTGGTGACAACATACATAATGAGGAGACTCCATTCCTCCAGAGAAGGCTAATTAATCATTAGGCAAGGACTAGTAAATTTTCTGAATCACCAGTTTTGTGACAGACATGTTAAAACTGGCAAAATGCCCCACAAGACATGGCAGGCCCAGCCAAGAAGAACACTGTCTCTCTTTCTTCCAGCTCTGGACACTCTGTCATTATTATTTTTTATTTCTTTCAAACAATAACTTCAACAAATGTGTTACCACTAATCAACATGTGCAAGGATCGTTCAGAACTTCATTGTAATGAGAAAATCTGGCAGCTGATGGAAGGGTCTTCAAGCTCCAAAATGGAGGTCTGAGGTGGCCATTTTAGTACGGGCAACAGACAAGAGGAAGTTTCTGACTTTTCAGCTGAAGAAATGTCCTGGGAACATAAAGGAGACTGTCTGGGGCATGCGGGGGGGCGACGCCATCCTGGTTGGGTCCTCACCTACTTTTCTTGCCGTCAGAGCCCTAGGCATTCTTCCCTGATAAGGGTTGGAGTTGGGGCAGTGGGTTGCTCCACCCTGGCCCTGCTCCCCGCTGGTCTTTAGTCCTGGAGCCAGCAGTACAGCTGCTCCAGCCAAGCGCTCAGACCTCTCTCTCCTCCATCAGCAGCCTCTGGGTGTTTTGAGCCCTCTGGCTCCACCCCTTCCCCCCTTGCAGGCCTCCTGGTGTGACTGGCAGGTGTGGGATCCAATCCCTGAGCAGTCTGCCCCGGGAGACCTCCTATGATGAGGCCTATGTCGAGCCAGGGGATAGCTGCCCCCCACCTGCCGAGCCTGGGAATTCAAGGCTCCCAGAGGGGAGCCAGGGCTGAGCCTAGGATGGTCATCCCCTATCGGGGGGTCCACAGGACGCCCGTGAGCCCTGCACAGGGCTCGGTGGCGCCTGGAGGCCACCAGCCTGGTGAAACCCTGCCGGGTCCTGCAGGCATGCCGCAAACACCCAGCGCTGTGCCAGGGCCTTTTGAAGGCCCCCAGGCCTTCTCGAGCCCTGTCGCAGCTGTTGCGGCATCAGACGCAATGACCGTGCAATCAGGCCCAGTCAGAGGAGCCGACCCCGCTGCAGTTATGCTGCTCGGGGCTGCCGTGGGCAATCGTGGGTCAAGCCGCAGCCATCTGGCAGTGGTGGCTGGGTGGCAGAGCTTGCCCGAAGCCTGCGGGGTTTTTGGGAGGCCCCCCAGGACTCGCCGGCTGTCGGCCCCACCAGCCGGTAAGTCAGTGAGCCCCGTGGTCAGAAACATAGATGACATCACCTTCCTATGTCATTGTTTCTGCTCAGTTTGTAGCTGCTTCAATTAGATGTTTTAACAAGTCAAAATAGAGGTGTTACATTCTTCCATAATGTCCAGTGGACCCTCCTTATTCACAGAGTCCCTTATCTGTCCACATGGGTGCTTCAGGAGCCTCTCTGCAATCACTTATCTGGAGCATCCAGAGTCCTCAGGCAGGTGACTCACTCTATTGACTTCCACAGGACTCAGAATAGTCCGCAGAAGCCTCTGACAGCTCTGGTTTTCAATCAACAGGTACTTATATACCAATCAACAGGTACTTATATACCGCTTTTCAACACGAAGTTCACAAAGCGGTTTACAGGCAAATCTATATATATAAAAATGGACGTTTGTGTGTATGTATGTATGTTCCTTATACACGTCTCCGTGCCTTGACCCACGGCCACGAAACTTGGCACACACGTTCCTTGCAGCCTGGAAGGAATCACTGCGGGGGTCAGACCCCCCTACAGCCCCCCGTTTTTCAGGGAGGGGGCCGGATCGTCAGGAACCAAGGGGATTGAATGGGGCTACAGGTCTGCTGCCACCCTGTGGTCACAGACAATTCTGCAGGTTCTGTGGGAGGGCTGAGCAGCTCAGCTACCAGACAGAGGGAGAACAGAAAGCGAAACTAAAGTGCTTTGTGGCCTGAGTGGGCCAGGGAGGAAAGAGCAGGATCCACAGAGTTCCAGCAGCCAGTCGGATCTGAGAGGGGCCTATTTCCAGGGAGCTAACAGGCCACCTCTGCCTGTTTCTCATACATCAGGGTGGATTCCTGCCACAGGACCTGCAGACAGTAAGTGGGACCTTCATGTTGCTCTCTTAGTTGATGGTGTCCCTGTTTCCTCATTCATTTCACAGTGATAGTGTGCATTGTGGGTTCCAGGTCATCAATACTGTTTTATTTCAGGGACGGGTTCTATATGTCTATATATGGATCTCACTATGTCATGCTTTTGAGGGAGGTGTGCATATTTGTGTGTATGTTCCACCATTACTCTGGAACGCCTGGAACGATGTGCACCACACGTGGTACACGCCTTCCTTACGATCTGGACAGATATGCTGTGGGGGTAGGGCCCCCCATACGCCCCCAGAGGTGGGGGTGCACTGCAGAACACACTCATTCCTCCTCCCAATAGAACCTGGGGATAATTTCTGCCCCCGGGCAACGCCGGGTCACAAACAGCTAGTAGTAATAATAAAGTTAAATGGCTCCCTGTCCCAAAAGGGCTCACAATCTAAAAAAAGGCAGACCGCCAGCACAGCCACTAGAAAGACTGCGCAGGGGTGAAGAGGGACAGTTACTCTCCCCCTGCTAAATATAAGAGGAGCACCACTTGAAAAAGTGCCTCTTGTCCAGTTAGCAGTTTGACTGGAAGTAGCTTCCAGTTTGACTGGAAGTAGCTTCCAGAGGCTTCTGTGGGCCATTCTGGAGCCTGCAGTTGCCATAGAATGGGAGCACAATCCTAACCTGGAGTTAGGCCAGCACAGTTTAGGCCAGCAAAGATTGGCTGGCACAAGGGACACTGTAAGGTATGTTTGGACCACTCTCGGAGTCAGAGAGGCCAGCACACAGATGTGTGCCATTCCCCCTGACTCCAAGAGTGGTCCATAGGGAGGAGGAGTCTGGAACCAAACTTGCATGGATGAGAGCCCAGCTCTTGGTTACTGGAGTGGGCTGGCATTTTTTTTTCCTGGTTATATGAAGAAAGCAGAAAAATAAGGCACAGTTCCAATACTTGTCAGGTGATAATCCAAATTTTGGGACAGAGCACTTGGGTCTGTAACTGCACTTGTGTCTGAGATACTGCAGTATCTCAGGGCTAGCAAATGACAAATCAGGAGATGAAAGAAATGACCCAACATTGGAAAAGTTCTTGTATCAGATTCAGGGAACCCAAATGGTAATTCCTCTACAAGTTTGCAGTATTCACCTGACATCCAACCAGACCTTGCTAAGTTATTTGTTTCCTGCAGCTTTTATAATATCTGCGTCTTCCACCACTTTGGAAATTATTGCTGAGATGCACCTAGAAATTATTTGTGTGTGCAGAAAATAGAGAGGCAGAGGAAGGAGTAATCTGTTCTGGAACTTTCCACTTGGCCCAAAGAATGCCTTTCTCTCCCCATAAATCCCATGTAAACATTTCAGCCGTTATCAAGATACTTTTTACGCTGGCACCATCGCTAAGATATTTCAGGTTGGTGTTGTAGAATTCCCTGCCCCCACCATTAATTTCATTATAGTTCATTAACTGAGCTAATTAGAACATAGCAGAGGTAGCAACACAGGTGCTTGCCGAGTCACCGTTATTACATTAATGGGACCAACATGGCAATGGCACTCTGATCGTTAATTTGATTAGCAATTCTCCTTCTGTCATCCAAAAGGTGGCATCTGCTGATTACGAGAAAAAAGGCTTTCCACCCACATCTGCACTGTACATGTGCGCAGAGAGATCAAGCATGGCTTTGCTCTGGAGTCTCATCTTTTGCACGTGTGGTGATAGTGGTGGTAGGGGTCTAAAACAGGCTTGTGCAGCCATCTCAAAGCAGCTGCTCACATTTCAGACTGAGGACAGTGGCTCCTTGGTCAGTTCGACTGTCCATCTTTGATGTAACTTTGCTTAGATCAACTGTCCCAAGCTGTGTGTCACAACTCTCTGGGGCATCGCAAAGCATTCTCTGGAGCATCGCAGGATAACCCAGCAGTGAGACTGCAGAGCAAGCATTCCAGCATGTGTGAAAACCATGTGTGACAAGCTCTCCCATCTGCTTTGACCCTTGTACCATTATTTCTGGGCTTGCACTAGGCTCAAAACTGGGACAAAAGTGGTGATTACATCACTGTGTGACACGTTTTGAGGGCACAATCCTAACCTGGAGTTAGGTCACCAAAATTAGGCCAGCAAAGTTTGGCCAGCACCAGGGCCACCTTAAAGCACAATTGAACAGAGGGGATGGCACATGTCTGTGTGCTGGCCAGCCAATTTTAGCTGGCCTTACTGTGCCGGCCTAATCCCAGGTTAGAATTATACGCTAAATCATAGTCACTTAGATCTGGGTTCTGAGGGCGTTGCAAGGCTGGAAAATTAGGGAAGTACTGGTCTATGACAGGTAATGGCAGACATGGTTTCATTCCCAGCCTTACCTGGAGATAATGTCAACTTGGGACCTTGCATATGGACCTTGCAAGGATGGAGTGATAGTTCTTTTCTTGTTTGATTAGTCCTAAATATCAGTCATGTCCACCAGGACACAGTGACATGATGACATGTTACAAACTAGCCTAAAGAGTAGAAGCTTCAAAGGATGTCTGGATCATAATTTCTCTCAAAGGTTACAAATAGTATTGGTCTTGACTCTGTTTAGTCCATACAGTCCAGTGAGCAGCTGTTTATCCGGAGTCATGCAGGGGTAAATCTACTACGAAACAAATGAAGCTTAAGGTTCAGGGCTCCTAATCCCAGAAGGGCCCCCAGAAACAACTTTAGTTCACATTGCTTTAAAATGTAGGATCTACTTTATGAGAAGGGATGTTTTCAGCTTCAGGGGCCCCCAGAATGTAGGTTGGCCACTGTGTGTATGGGATGTTTAGGTTACAACCTGGAGCCAATTTTGCTGGAAGAATGCCTGAAATCCAGGGGTCTTCCTTCAGGGTAAATGCACTTAGGGGTGGGATATAAATTACTAGCAGACAAATAAGTAGAGTGAAAGTGGGCAAAAAACCCAACATTTGCTTGTCAAGCCAGCCAGAACAAATTTATGTGGTGCTGGAACAAACAGGAGAAGTAACAAGCAAAAGAGCGGGTTGTCTGAAGACCTCTGAAGCGGAGCCCAAGTGTATTATATATACATCCAACAGCAATGCTGGTGGAATTTGTGCAAGCAACGATGCCTGCCTGAACCTCAAATCTGCACTTGCTGACATTTCCCGTCTTCTTAAAATTGGCAGCCTGAGCTGCAGAACCTAAATTTAACCTCTGGAGGATTTGCCGCACGACACTGGTGTGCTATACATGTTCGGTTTAAGACTCTGGGAGCTAATTTAGCCATGCGCCTCCTCACAAAAGGCTTCACCTCGGATTTTGTCACTTGTTAGCTCCTAGCTTCCCCTGTCCTTTCCTTCTTGGGAATCCTTTCGTTAATAAGTACCCTTTTAAGTCCCGGAAAATGCTCCTAATGAATATTTGAAAATGCCAGAGATCTGGCACTTGTCACAGGCTTCTGATCAAAGAATGTCATCGCGAAGTGACAATGCTGAGATTCAACACACACATGCACACACAGACACACTCTGGAAATAAAAGATCAAAATCAAAATTATGGGTGCAACTAAATAATTTTAAATGTATATATTATATTAATTCCTTGTTTGAAAATGGTGTTATTTATTTTACTCAAAAGGAAGCCCATTGTGTTCAGTAAGATAGGCAGCCCAATCCTATACTGCCCAATCCTATACAGTATCCAATCCTATACTGGAACAGGCAGGCTGGCCAGCAGGCCTGTGCTGTATCCAGAGCAGTGTAGGAGGCAGCTGGAGTTCACTTTGGAGTAAGGGGATATTTTCCCCTGACCCTGGGATACAGTAAGCCCCAACATCCCCAATAGAGCTTCTGCACCAGCAAAATCACTGGCACAAATCCGAGGGGCCCATGCAAGGATGACAAGGCTGGGACGTTAGGATCCAGCATAAGTGCTGGATCTATGATCTACCCTCCTATCCAGGCTGTCCCACCTGTGGGCCTGCCTTGCCCCCTCCTTCTCCCATCTCCCGAGCATAGCCAGTGCTTCCCCACTCACCCAGGGCGGCCTGGAGCCAGGATCCAGCCTCTGCAGGCCAGTGCAACTGACCGCTCTAGTCCATCTCTTCTGAGTGGAGAAGACATGCCTTATGGCAGGCACAACGGACATGCACTGGCTGAACGGATGCTTGGGATTGTGCCCCGGGTATGTGAACCTATTTTACCTACTGGAAACAAACACATCTAGAGAGAAAAAGTCGAAATAGTTCCACTGCTGGGTATCTTTTTGCAAAACTTGGGAGTTGTTTAAATTGTTTGGAACTTGCAAGAAACGGAGCCAAAGAACTCAACCCTTTGGAGATGTGAGTTCAAACAGGGCTCAATTAAATGGTACATCACCATGCTCTGTTCACTTGAACCCCCTCTCTGGCCCTCCTGTACTCCAAGGGTCGTCCATCAATGATTCACTGTGCCCATGAATAATGCATTTATATCACAGGCTAGTAGTCACATAAAATTATCTATAAATGTTTAATAAATATTCGGGAATGCTTTTGGTGCCGGTGTTATGAATGATAAATAAGTAACAATAGAGTCCTCATGCAATATTGATGCATGCCGCAGTTATTGTTATGCTATAACTGTTCGAGGGGCCATTACTAACCTAGCAAATGGAGTTATCAAGGTTATAGATATGTTCAGCAAACCATTTGTAATGAAATCTGCAACACTGTGGTGGGGGGGGGCAAAAGGGGAGCAAAAGAAAGGAAATCCTTTTGTTCCAGTTGTTGACAAAGCAGAACTGTCTTGAAAACTCTGTTCTTCTCTGTGCCAATATAAATGACATTTAGCCATCCAATAAGCCCCTTTGAAAGAAACGTGAAGGCTTTTTTTGCATCAAATGGACTGTAAATTATTTCAGCATGAGTGTAAATCAGTGGTTCTCAAACTGTGGATCCAAGGTCCACCACCAGTTGGGTCATGACCAAATGTTTGGTTGTCGCAAAGCCAACAGGGCAGATTAGGCCATGTCCATCAAGGGTTAAGCAAGCTTCTATTTGTGGGGGGCAGGAGCACTGCTGCTCAGTCACCATTATGGCCACACCCCTTGGCATTCATAAATCAGGCAGCAGCCTCTAGGACCTCTAAAAGGTCCACCAGGAACCACTGGTGTAAATAATCCAGGACATAACTGGTGTACAAGATTGTATGGAAATGCCGTCTAAATTTGGCATCAGCTTATCCAAACAGTGGCGTTTGACAAGGTGGCATTATGTGGCCTGTAGACAAGTTGTAGATTTGAGTGCCATTATGGTGCAGTCGTTTGGGAGTTGGACTTACACCTGGAAGATCCAGGCTCAAATTTCTACTCAGCCAGGAACCTTCCTAGGGGCACAATCCTAACCTGGAGTTAGGCCAGCATAGTTAGGCCAGCAAAGTTTGGCTGGCACAAAACTGGCCAACATAAAGCACATTTGGACCACTCTCGAAGTCAGGGAGGATGGCGCACATCTGTGTGCTGGCCTCTCTGAGAGTGGTCCAAACATACTTTATGGTATCCCTTGTGCCAGCCAAACATTGCTGGCCTAACTCCAGGTTAGGATTGCACCCTGGGTAACCTTGGACCTCTCAGCCTTACCTAACTTGCAGGGTTGTTGTGAGGACGAAAGGAGGGGAGGAAACAGAGAAGAAGTGCAGATGAAGGACTTTTGAGTCTTCTAGGCCCACTTTGCCCTCTCCAACAGAATCAGTGGAACCACAGGAAACTCAATAAAGGTCCATACCTCCACTTGTCCAATAGCACAAGACTTCACATGCAAAAAGTACATCCTTCACTGCAACTTTATTTAAACTCTAAAAGTAAAAATCTAAGCAGGAGTTCTTAATATCCTTGGCTTTATTGCCGCTTTAAACATGTTTAAAGGAGTCATGTTCCCCCCGCTAATAATGACAAGTTAATGAATGATAAATTGTAGAGGGAATCCTATTGAAGTTCTTATGACACCACCATTAAAATTAAATGAGTTCATTGTTATTAGAGCTTGAGCGATAAATAGCAAAAGAACTACCAAATAATTAGGCCATGATTTTACATTATGAAGCTTTAAAGATTATATATTTTATCTGGAAAAGAGTCATGAGAAAGAAGATATTCCCCACTGAAGCTCCTATCCCCTCCCAGAGTCTTCTGTGCAGGCAATGGGCACAATCCTAAAATGAGTTAGGCCGGCATAAACTAAGCCAGCAAAGTTCGACCAGCACAAGGACACCACAAATTATGTTTGGACCACTCTCTGAGTCAGAGAGGCCAGCACACAGATGTGAGCCATCCTGCCTGACTCCAAGAGTGGTCCAAACGCGCTTTATGGTGGCCCTTGTGCTGGCCAAACTTTGCTGGCTTAGTTTATTCTGGCCTAACTCCAGTTTAGGATTGCGCTCAAGGATGTGTCTGCTCCCATCTCCAATCTAGCTTCCAGGGCCTAATCACAATCAAGGTGCGAATGATCTTTGTCATGATCATTTGTACATGATCTTTGTACATGATCATTATCCACAAAGGGTTTAATGGGAAATTTAAAAAACAGAAATGAAACCCTGGTTTATTTATGTGTTACAGCAGTGTTGTGAAAAAAGACTCTAACTCGAGTTTTGACATTTTAGTCTGACTCTTGTCTGAATCAAGTCACACATGTCATTAACTCTCAGTCTGACCTACTAATTTGAGCACTGATTTTCAATGAGTCAGCAATTTGATGAGTCAAGGACGCGAATCACTGTGCACGCTTCATTACTTGGTTGTGGCTTCTGCGCCAGAAAGAACACTTTTGGAGATCCTGGAGGGGCCACAAAGTTGCCACAACCAGTGGTTGTTTAATTCCTTCCAGCCAGAAGAACAGGTGCAGGGTGTTGCTCCACCAGCAAGACACGGTAGAGCACGGTGGTGCTGCTCCACGGGAGGCAGAGAGCAAAGGCGTTTGAAAATGTATCGCTTTCGCTTTCGGGTAGCTGGTTGCAGTGAGCAAGAGGTGTGTGGAGGAGGAAAGAACTGGAGACCTGGGCAGAGGACAGCACGGCCAGTCAGCTGAAGGGAGAGGGAGGCAGGCTAGAGTTGTCTTGTTCACCTCCAAAGGTTGAGACCCTCAACTGGATGAAAGAGCAGTCTGAGTTCTGACTCTGGGTGAGGGAGGGGAGAGGGGGAGGCATCTTGGCAATAATAATAATAATAATAATAATAATAATAATAATAATAATAATAA
>JAJKFI010000083.1:5661675-5677434 GCA_029204185.1 Lerista edwardsae
AATAATAATAATAATAATAATAATAATAATAATAATAATAATAATAATAATAATAATAATAGGTATTTATATACCACCTTCCTTGGTCATCAGATTCCTCCTTTGACTTTAATTCAAGTTGGTTTACATAGGCAGGCATTTTCTAAACTGCAAGCGTTTTTACAAATCATAACAAGGTTCTAATCTTACAAGAACTACATGCAGATGACACTTTCATTGTCCAGTCCTTCCTTCTCGCCGCATGATTGCCTTCCACCGGCTCATAATCTGCTTCTTTGCTCTCACCAAAGAGCAGCTGGCCGTCTAGCACAACTCCCCCTCTCACAGGCAGCTGAGACGGCTCAGATCTAATCAGCCGCATTCTCAAGGTCTGCTGTATACAGAAGTTTCCTGTGGTTTCAAACTAGCAACCTTCGGATCTTATCTTCGGGCAATTACTGCAGCTTTAACCCTCTTGACCAGACCTTCTGCCATAGAAGAATATTGCTTAGCTGCAGAGGGCAGGAAGGAGTTTTTATGATGGCAGCTGGTTTCGAATGAAGCCAAAGGTTCCCTGAAGCTGGGCTTTCTCGCTCGCTTGTGTAACAGCTGCAGGTCAGCCCAGCTTTGGTGGAAAACAGGTCTCACTGAATGAATGATGTGCCACAGCCAGGACTATTTTTCTCCCTTCCATATTTCTGAGTTCAGTTGTGATGAACAGGGGGAGGGAGGTTTCGTCGGGGGGAGGGGTGCAGAGTGAAGTTCTGTCAGCAGTGTATCGCTGGCCCAACAGAATATTAACTCAAAGTGTGAAACGACAACTCCTCCCATTTCGACCGTTTATAGTCGCATGTGTGCCTGACCCATCCTGCAGCTCACCACGAAAACTCATGAAAATGACTTGTGACATTCCAGAGTGGAGTTGCCACGGGCATGTGCTAGGATTCATGCATGAGTCAATTCAGAAGCGGGCGGAGACTCCTGAATTAACTTGAATTACTTGAGACTCGTGCACAACACTGGTGTACAGGTTGGGCATCCCCTATCCAAAGTACTTCAGAGCAGAAGCGTTTTGGATATCAGATTTTTCCAAACATTGGAATACTTGCACATACCTAATTGGAAAAAAAAGTTTTTTAAAAAATTGTTACTTTTTTGTTAAAAGTAAACAAAAAGATGTTTTGTTGACTCTCAAAAATGTTCTGAATTTTAGAATTCCAGATAAGGTGTACTCAACCATGTATTGAAAGGTATACCTGATTTTTCTACTCCAAAGCTAGAGATTCCAAAAGGAGCTAAGAAACAAGCCCTTCCCAAATCAAAACGAAGGCTGCAAACCTAACCACACTTACCCAGGAGGCTACAATGGGACTTACTTCTGAGTAGAAATGCATAGGCTTGGGCTCTTAGGGCGCAATCCTAATCTGGAATTAGGCCGGCACAGTTAGGCCAGCAAAGTTCAGCCAGCACAAAGGCCACCAGAAAGTACATTTGGACCACACTCGTAGTCAGAGAGGCCAGCACACAGACATGCTCCATCCTTCCTGACTCCAAGAGTGGTCCAAACCTGCTTTATGGTGGCCCTTGTGCTGGCCAAACTTTGCTGGCCTAACTGTGCCATCCTAATTCCAGGTTAGGATTGCACCCTTAATCTGTCCATTGCCCTGGACTTTCTTGCTATTTGGAGAAGGGTTGGATTCTGCAACCAAAGGGTTGGATTTGTTGCAATCAAATGCAGCCTTATAACCATTTGTCAAAAGAGCTTTTCCTTCCTTTAAGGGACATAATTAGTGCACTTGAGGACAAAGCTTGGTTGGTGTCCAGATTTTGCTGCTTGCACTTTGACAAGCAACCGTTTGACGTGGAGCTGAGATGCAAATGATATTAATAAAAGCCTGGAGGTCCCTCCAGCCATAATTTCTGCCTTATGTAAATGATGAAGAATTAGGACAGAATATTCAGGCTGGCAAGTGACAAATTGCGGCACGATGGGGGTGACAAGAGCCTCTTTGAGCCTTATCAAGATGTGATTAAATAGTTTATTCATTGCCAAACAGTCAGACAGGAAATGGAAATTATCCCTACAATGATATCCCAGGCTGTAATATTTTTCATTATGATAAGCTATTGAAAACAACTATTTTATTGAGATGCAATCCATCTTCCCCAATATTACATAAAAGGAGCGTACCGCTCACTTATTTTATTCTTAATATCATTAAAAACAAAAAAACCCACTCTTTATATTAATTTTTTATGTTTTCCTGAGATTATTGTTTCTTCTGTGGCCCATCCCTTTGTCTGCTATTTTGCAAAATACACACACACACACACACACACACACACACACACACATACATAAAACTAAAAATCCAAGAATCAGGGTGTTTATTAAGGAGCAGTGACAAACAATGGGGTGGGGGAAGAAGAGGTACAGCTTCTTGAAAGGGTCAAACAATGATAAGCTCGTTTCTGAGAACAATTTGCAAAGATATAAGTATTAAGTGGGGTCTCCCAAGGGTTTTCTACTGTTGGTCCAATGAATTGGGGGAACTGGGGGGAAGCAGTCTGGAGGTTCTCATTATTTATTTATTTGCCCATGTGTATAATTAATCTGTAGAACTCCTTGCCACAGGATGTGGTGATGGCACCTGACCTAGATGACTGGAAAGGGGGGTGAGGAACGTTGGTGGAGGAAAAGTCCATCACAGTCCGTCTTGATGATTGAATGCAACCTCAGGATTTGAGAGATGACCAGGCTGAATGCCAGGTGCAAGGGAATGGCAACAGATCATGGGGATCTTGTATTCTGTGTGCCCCAAGGCATCTGCTGGGCCATTGTGAGATGCAGGAATTGGGACTAGATGGGCCTTTGGCCTGATCCAGCAGGGCTCTTCTGATAGTATTTACCCTTGCATCTCAAATAATATGCCAAACACAGGCTTGGAATTGAGCTGGGCTTCTTACTAATTTTTACATGACAGCAGGGCACTATCTAAACCAAAAGACCATATGGGGAGCTAAGTTGGGGGAAATGGTGCTGTCTACCTCCCCAGATGTAAGTGGGTATAGCATCTGATGCCAGGTGAAGCTCAACTGAAGACTGAGCGAGCCTATTCTTGCCAACCCCAAAGGGTCAAGGCAGCTGGATACATAGTCCAGCAGTCCAAGCCTTGCATTGGTCTGGAACACATTCCAAGCAAGGGGCTTGCCAGTCAGCCTCATAGAGTCAGTCAAGCATTATTGCAGCAGCCCTGGCACATCGTTGCTTACCTCAGATGGATACTGTAAGATGAGCACCCAGCATGACAGCTGCCAAGTGACCGAGGAATTAATGACAACCCTAAACCCACACTGCAACTCCCAACTTTGGTAGGCACCAATAAAGTTGAGAGCACAATCCAAACCTGGAGTTAGGCCGGCACAAGTAGGCCAGCAAAGTTTGGCCCAAACAAGGGCGACCAAAAAGTGCATTTGGTCCACCCTTGGATGGCACATGTCTGTGCTGGCCTCTCGGACTCCGAGAGTGGTCCAAACATACTTTATGGTGTCCCTTCTGCCGGCCAAACTTTGCTAGCCTAACTGTGCTGGCCTAACTGTCCAGGTTAGGACTGCACACTAAGAAGAACAGCAATCCATAAAGTCCAGGTCATGCAATGCTCAAATGTGATACTTTGGACATTATCTGCTATATTGCAGAAAGATCTATGGCAGAAATATGTTCATGATGCACTTGTGATATAGCCAGAAGTAATGCAGATAGGTTTATGACATGAGGCTGTTTTGAAAATTCACACACACACACACACTCACAGTGCAATCCTACAAACTGTGCAACGTCGATGCAACAGGGTTAGCGCAACACTTAGCGCCGACATGGGGCACCACTTGGTACCCTTGCGTCGGCGCTAAGGCAACAGGACTGGCGCTGCAGGCAGTGCCAGTCCCACTGCGCCTGCCCTGCACCTCCCTTGCATCAGCCAAAGCCGACTGGCGCAAGGGAGGTGCCATCTTGGAATGGGGCAGGGGGAGGGCATTTCTGGGCAGACAGTGGGCGGGCAGTGGGTGGGTGGGTGGCATGCTACCCGGGACGGAGGCAGGTCCAGGATTCGGCCATAAGGATGAATCCTATACTCATGCAGGAGGTTGTGCAGCCCCAATTTGGGACATGTGGTCTCCTCAGATCTGCACCTGCTAAACAGGAACTCCAAGGAGCACAAAGGGGAGGTGAGCGAACATGCCTTGCCGTGGAGAGGCTCCATCCTGTCCTATATTGCGTCGGGATATAGCGCAGGCCATCTGGCTTTTCTATTTCAGCTCAGTAGAGGATTGCGCCCACAGACACACATGCAAACGTGCACACACACCCTTTGTGTGTTTATAATTATGTCCTGAAAGCGTACACCAACCTTATTTCCAGCATCTCAGGGTGCAGTCCTAACCTGGAGTTAGGCCAATGTAGTTAGGCCAGCAAAGTTCGACTGGCAAACTTTGAGTGGTCTAAACATACTTAGAGTGTCCCTTGTGCCAGCCAAATTTTGCCAGCCACTCTCAGAGTCAGAAAGGCCAGCACACAGACATGCACCATCCCACCTGACCCCGAGAACGGTCCAAACATTCCTTACCATGTCCTTTGTGCCAGTCAAACTGTGCTGGCCTAACTGCTGGCCTAACTCCAGGTTAGGATTGTGCTGTCAGTCTCTGATGCAATCCTAACCTGGAGTTTGGCCAGAACAAGGGCTATTGAAAAGCGTGTTTGGACCACTCTTGGAGATAGGGAGGATAGTGCATGTCTATCTGACTCCGAGAGTGGTCCAAACATACTTTACGGTTGCCCTTGTGCCGACCAAACTTGCTGGCCTAACTGTGCTGGCCTAACTCCAGGTTAGGATTGTGCTCTGAGATATGTATTCAGTTGCCACTCCCTTGCACCTGCCATTCCAAGATCTCACTTCCAAAACCAGGAGGTTGCACAGGCCCAGGCTTGTAACCTGGGATGGACTTTTCCTCCAGAAATCAATCAATCAATCAATCAATCAATCAATCAATCAGGTACTTATATACCGCTTTTCAACATGAAGTTCACAAAGCGGTTTACAGGCAAATAGTAATAATAATAAAGTTAAATGGCTTCCTGTCCCAAAAGGGCTCACAGTCTAAAAATCTGTCCAATCCCTTTTGAAAAGCATTGAGGCCAGATGCCATCACCACATCCTGAGGCCCACTCATTAATGACATGCTGGGTCCTTTGGCCCTTCATTTGACTAGAAGTTTGTGGCATGCTAATTTCTAGATTTCCCATCTGCATTGCAATTAAACCTTTGTTAATTTTGCAATTTTGGGCAACATCCATGAAAGCTGGAGGTGGGGGGAAAGAGAGAGAGAGAGTTTCACACTAACAATTACAAATCCTATTAATAATGGAACAACAGTTTACTACTGCCATCGGTTTGCATTTGGTATGAAGTCAGCTTGAAGGGAAGAAAGAAAGTAAAAAAAGAAGGAAAGATAAAACAGCTGTAATTAAATTAATGAGCCCTGTAGGTACCACAGGAAACAAGCCAATAGTCTGAATTCATACTGAGTCAGCTTTCAAACCTTTGAGGCTGGGAGGAAGCATGAATGTTTTTGCCGGAGATGGCAGGCTGGAGCGGCAGCGAGTCCTTGGCTTCGCAGATGGAGGGAAATCCACGAGGAATAGAAGAGAGTTTGTCAGCACCACCACGGCGGATGGCCAGGCCAGGAGAAGCCCGAATCAGGGCTACCCAGCCCGGGGATGGATACGGTTGGATATGGTCCAACAACTGTGTCCTGTGTCCGCCCATCTCCACCCAGGGCACTGCCTCATTACACCTCTGGCATGCCTCCGGCACAGTCATGAGCTGGCAGAACTGGCAGAGCTATGAGCTGGCAGAGCTACGACTGGTTGGCTGACAGGTGCTGCGGCACCCATGGGTCAATGCTGCTGCTCGCGCCGGCCCAGCAACCAATTTCACTGCGCAGATGCACTGTTTGCGACTGTGCTGGTCCAGCGCAAGAGTGCTGCATCGGTGCAACGCCAGGTTAGGATTGTGCCCTGAGTGTTGGGAGAGTAAGAACAGATAAAAGGAAATACTTCTTTTACCCAGCGGGTAATTAATCTGTGGAACTCCTTGCCACAGGATGGTGTCTGGCCTAGGTGCCTTTAAAAGGGGACTGGACAGATTTCTAGAGGAAAAGTCCATCGCAGGCTACAGATCATGAAGGATATGTGCAACCTCCATACTTCAGAAGAAAGCTACATCAGAATGCCAGATGCAGGGGAGTGGCAATGAGATGCAGGTATCTAACTGTCTTGTGTACTCTCTGAAGAATTTTATGGGCCACTGTAAGGGACAGGAAGCTGGACTAGATGGACCTTTGGTCTGATCCAGTGGGGTTCCTTTTATGTTCTTATGACAAAAGACCCTTCGGGTGCCAAACCTCCAGTCACTTGTTGACCAATTGACTTACTAGTCTCTCTCTTTTGTATATGCTCCTCCCCATATTAGAACATATTAGAACAGCCCAATGCAATAAAAAAATTTATATATTCTCTTTTTATTGCTTGGGGGCGTTGAACATAACACTCTTATCACAGCACCACAGCTGCAGGAGGAATCCTTTAATCACAAACTTCCTCCTTGAAGAAGAACCTAGATTTATGGCTGGACTTTGGTTCCTAAGAGAGCGAGAAAGATTGCCAGCAGCCACCGTACTACTCTCCCTTGGCTGTAAACAGCTTTAATCTCCTTTAGCTGTCATTTTGAAGTCAAGAGATATTAGTGTACGGCGAAATTATGCAGTTGTGAGCAGGAATACTGTTCTTTTTTTTTTTTCCTGCATCCTCTTTCCCCGAAAGGAAGTCCTTTTCAACATACACCTTTCCCACCAGCAAAGGTATTGTGGCACCCAGGACAGCAGCCCTTCCTGAGTCAGTTTTCCAGCCCAAACCTCCTACACCAGTGGTTCTCAAACTTTTTAGCACTGGGACTCACTTTTTAGTATGACAATCTGTACAGGACCCACTGGAAGTGATGTCATGGCCGGAAGTGCTGTTATGTCATTATGATACTAGAGCCTGCTGCTTTCCTGAGAATGCAGCATTAAGTTATTTCTCAGACATTTCCAATAGCAATGTGAATCAGAAAGGGAAAAAAGCCTAATTTTCAACCATTAGCCACCCTTGGACACCAGCTCTATGTTGGCTGCACCAATGCCACAACAGTCTAGTCACAGACCTATCATTGTGTGTTGAGGGGCAAAAGCCCCAAGTGCAGCACTCCTGCGGCAGGAGTGTGGCAACGAGGCAACAGGTTTTTCGCCCGCCTGCCCCTGCCATCGAACTGCACCAAAATGGAGCTTGGTGTGGCCTGGGGGCAGAGCAGAGTGGCACAACAGCGGAGGGGTGGGGGAAACAGCGGAGGGGGCGGGCTTCCTCCTTCTCTGATTCTGGGTGGCTCACTGGCTGGGTCCACAACTGCAACAATCCCACCACTCTAACACCGTTTCTGCAGAGAGATGGAAGCTCGTTTAATGCCATGGCGGCACACTTCTGCAGAGGGATAATGCACTGCTCTGGTGCCCTGGGCAGTGCTGGCGCAACAACAGTCACTTTTGGGTTTTCCCCGGAGGAGGGGTGTTCACTGCAATGGCTTTGGGCTCCCCATTCCTTGAAGGGGAGCACCCACAGCCTGACACCTCTCCATGTCACCCCCAGAAGTGCCTGACCTTTGAATAATTATAATGACGTCACCACCAATTACTTCCGGGTTACAGCACTCTGAGTGGTTGACCACCCTTTTAGCAAAAAAAAGTGATCAGTTACTCAGAGCAGAGCAGAGCAACTCTCCAAGCACCCATGGGGGGGGTGCAAGAGAAGGTACAATTGTGGCAAGGAGCCATCTTTTCCAACACACCTTCTACTTTTGCCTTCTACCCCCCCCCATGCTACAGGCAGGGAGACATGGCGGGTGGCCCAGCTCTGGCTCCATCTCAGACTCCACTGTCAGGGGGTTAGGTTGGCACCAGAACCATAACAGGCTCAAATCATGCTGAGGCAGGGCATCACCGCAGCCCTAACACCACCACCCTGACCCCTGTACCGCCCAGCCCCACACACTACCAACATCCAGAATCACTCTGTTTGGGGTCATACCGGAAGTGAGGGCGGCGGGCAAAAAAGCTCTCCACTTCACCCCCACAGCTCCCTGCCACAAGTGACACCTGCTACGCCTGCCCCCCCCCCTTGTACAGAGGGTGCCGCAAGATGTATAATCTCTGGTTGGCATCCTCTCAAGTTGAGGTACCAGGGCCAATGTATCCTCTACCCCCCTTAGCTCACTGGTGATGAGAGTTTTCTTTCTGGCACTCTGTATTTTGCTCTGAAGATGGATAGGTAGAGGTATTATTTATTTTACTCAGAAGTCAGCCCACTGCGTTCAGTAAGGCAGTGAATCCTATTTTACTCACTGGAATCAAATACCCCTATAGATATGATAACACTCTACATTGTCAATAAAGCAAGTTCACAGCTTCCACTTCCACACACTCTTCTTTTCTCCAGTGAATTGCTTCTTTTCAGCAATTGGGCTGGATGAGCTGCAATTGGGGACTTTTTTTTGTTCTGACCAATATTTGACAAACGCTTCTCACCACTCACAACCATGGCTGGTGGTTTGATCTTTAGTGGAAGGGATAAATGGAGGCCGCAATGTCGGGAAGTTTCCTGGAATCAACAAGCCATCCCTGCACAAACAACTCACTTATGTGAGTTAAATTCATTCCACCAAAGCAGTTTTGTTATTTGAGGCCCAGCTAACATTTGCCACAGGGTTCCCAACTGGACCCCGCGCCTAAGTGCCCACCCATACTAGGCTAATGTACGCTCATCTTGTATGGCATTGTGTATGAAAATGTGCAGAGACCCATTTAGCCCATTAACTCACTTGCACTTTTTAAGTGCCCATTTCCAGTGGTTCCCAAACACTCTGGGAGTTCTGGAATCGCTCTAAGTACTTTACTTGCAGGGGCACAGGAATGGCAGCAATGCGCTCGCTATGATGCATTGCTTCTGGCTAGGGGGACTTACCAGTGCCTGCCCCAGCATCCAGAAGGGTTCCACAGCCCCTCTGCAGGGTTCCCCATGCTTCAGAAATGTTTTTTAAAAATCACAACTACTTCCGTTTTGCCATCATGAAATCTGACGTGGATCACAATTTTTTTTAGACATTTCTGAAGCACAGAGACTCCTGCAGAGGGGTCTGCGGGGCTCTCTGACCCTCCTAGATGCTGGGGCAGGCAGTGTTAAGTCCCACCAGCCACATTTTTTTGCAACATGATTGTAGCAATTGCATTGCTGCCATTTCCCCACCCCTCTCCTTAAGGGGAAATGCCCAGGGCTGGCCAGGCTGGGGCATCACGATATCCCAGTTTTAAAACTTTTACATTATACCATAGAGATAGTCTATAATTAATTATTTCTATTTCTAATATTCTACTAGCCTTAGCTGTGAACCCGGCCCCCCCCCCCCACAAAGTTTCAAATTGGTCCCTGCTGCAGCGGTGTACCAAGTTCATTTGGCACTGGTGTTACCATTAAATCTCCTCTTTCTTTACTTTCCTTTGTATTCCTGGTTATATTCGTATCATGGATTCTGACATCAAGCAACAATTCACAGGCAATAGATGCCAGAATGCGAGATGAATTCCCAGAAACACAGGCCATATTTACCAAAGACTTTGGTCAACCCTGTAAAAACTTGTGTTTACATTCTCTCTATCTCCCCTGCCCTTCCTTAATCACACGACCTAGAAGGAAAATGTTAATCTCACCATCGCTAGATGAATGCAACTCTGGTAATCCTGTCAGGCATCTTCGCATTGTGTTTACATTTTGTATTTGCTTAATGCAAATACCGAATGCAATTCCAGTAACTCTTGTATTTTGGACCAAAACATTGAATTATACCTGCATTTTGCATTAATTTATGCAAACCTCATTTTGCTAGACATCTGCTGGCACCAGGATAATAATGTGTATTTTCGCTGACACTGCTAGCTGTGTTTACATACATCCTGTTTGATTAGGAGAAATTCCTTTCATTCATACCCAAGTTATCCATTCAAACATTAAAACCAAACACACCAAGTGACACATTTTCCCCTGCATGTAGAGGCAATGCCAAAAATCTGTAAATACTAAGACTTAGATATTTACTAATCTGTAAATTTGACCAGCAGATGGTCATTCCTTGAGTGTCCATCACTGCTGTTCAAAGGAGTCACTCCCTGAGTGTCCACCACTGTGCACACAGAACTGCTGACCCACAGACCAGACAACTGGAGAGGTAAATATACCATGCACTTTTTTTTAAGTACTTCTCTGAGTGCAATCCTAAACTGGAGTTAGGCGAGCAAAGTTTGGCTGGCATAAGGGCCACTGTAAAGTGCATTTGGACCATTCTTGGAGTCAGGGAGGATGGCGCACATCTGGCCTCCGAGAGTGATCTAAATGGTGTTCCTTGTGCTGGCCTAACCATGCTGGCCTAACTCCAGGTTAGGATTGTACTTTAAGATTACACCCTCAGGACTGCACCTTGAAGAAATGGGGATTTCTGCATTTATGTGCTATTGAGATGATGTGATGTGATAGTGATGTGCTATCCAGTCTAAAGATAATTCTGCCTATGAACCAGTTCTTTTGGTAACACCAAGGTCCATAAATGTTTTGACACTCTTGAATAATAAAATTATTTTCAGTAATACAGTAGTCATGCCATAAAATGACATGAAATGAACAACAATACTAATAAAAGAAGTCAAAATAATTGATATAACTAGACCGGGCCATACTAGAGTAGAAGAAAAGAACTGGTAAAAACAACAAAATAGAAAGATTTACAAATATAAGTTGAAAGCTTGTGGCAGAAGAAGACCAAAGTAATTCCAATAGTGAGTGGCACCTTCGGTGCAATTCTAAAACACCTTAACAGCATCGTGGCCACAGACATTATCACCAACCAGGTACAAAAATCAGCTTTACTGGGAACAGGTTACATCTTGCAACAATATTTATAACAGCATAACAGGGCAGAAGTTAGGCATCCCAGATCCTTGGGCTCAATGGCTAGATAAATCAAACGTCAATAATACCTGTGCTAAATCAGTTAATATTAATATTAATAATGTTGAACACTGTGTCTGTGTGAAAACTGTGTTTATATACACTACGTATATAAAGTATACCATTAAACAAGTGAAAAATAAGTATAAAAGAAATAAATTTTCTTCTAGAAAAAAATTAATCTTGGAGTGGCCTCTCTGACTCCCCCCTGCTGCTTAGCACCTAGGGCTGGGGCCCCTTGCCACCCTCTTCATACCCTGCTGCCTTGCAGCTCCTATGGCCAGTCATGATTCCCTCTTCACCCCAGCACAGTGTCTTTCTCGTGGCTGTTGCTAGTGGTGTTCTCCATTCTTTTAGATTGTGAGCCCTTTTGCGACAGGGAGCCATTTAACTTTAATGTTATTATTTGCCTGTAAACCGCTTTGTGAACTTTGTGTTGAAAAGCGGTATATAAATACTAGTGATTGATTGATTGATGATTGGCCGGTCCACCAGCCACACTTATGTCAGTTTCCCTTGCTTCTGCTTTCAGGAGTATGCTCAGCAATCAGTTCATTGGCCTGTCCATCTGTCTGACTGCTGACACCAAGCTGCTCAGAGTGTCGTTTTTCCCATTCTATTTCTCTATCACTCCGTAACTGGTGTTTTCCTCGGAGGTCACCCTTAAAGGTCCGCCTGTTGTGTTTTTCATTTCTGACTTGTCACGAAAAACTTGCCACTGCATCTATCAAAGTAATCATCGGGTCTTGGTACGGGGCATGTGGCTCTCCTCACATTTTTCATTATCAGATAATTTATTAATATCCTTTGGAGCAACACAAGATTTATCGTGATAGAAATGGTTCTCGGCTGTGATGATTGCTAGGAATGGGCAGCCGGCGTGCCAACTGGAGGCGTCTTCTCACCTTTAGCCCACCCTTGACCACCAGACTGTCAGCAGAAGATGGTTTTTGACCCCGTGGAGCTGAAAGCAACTCCATATTTTGTCATTTTGAGACAGGCTGACCTGGAGCAAGCTAAAGAGATGGCAACCTCCAGGCCTCTGCTAAGATTCATCCTTTGATAAAAATAATATCCATGCAGGAGAGAGGAAGCCTGAGGGCGCAATCCTAGCCTAGAGTTAGGCCGGCACAGTTTGGCCTGCAAAGTTTGGCTGGCACAAGGGACACCATAAGGTATGTTTGAACCACCCTCTGAGTCAGAGAGGCCAACACATGGACGTGTGCCATCCCCCCTGACTCCAAGAGTGGTCCAAACACACTTTACGGTGGCCCTTGTGCAGCCCAAACTTTTGCTGGCCTAGCTATGCCAGCCTAACTCCAGGTTAGGATTGCACCCTGAATCAATTTAATACAGGAATTTCCAAACTGTGTGTCTAGACACCCTCCTGGGGAATTCCACTTTTCTTACAAAATTGTAGGTGGATGTATTGATCCAGAAGAAAAAAATTCCACTACCCAAATTAGGTAATGCCTTTATTTGGACCAATAAAAAAAATAACAAGATACTAAACAGTGAGCCTTTGAATTCATCAGGCATGAAGGTGCTAAATGAAAGAAACAGATAAAGAAGGTGTGTGTTAGAGAGTCCCCAGCAGTCTGTGAAATCAAAAGATGGCATTTAAGAGGTTTTCTTGAAGACTTAGATTGGCCTCTGAAGGATTAGATGTGAAATGGCACACACAGGGCTGCTTTGATAAGAAGCAAGAAAAGTTGATCCGCCATATTCAGGAAACATCACATCTGCAAATGTCGTCTCCAGCACCAACCTTAATCTCTGCCTTGAAAGGAACCTGTAGGTGTCAAGTTTGCAGAGGGCTGAACTCATGTTCATATTTACAGATATGTGGGACATTTAAGCATTGTTTAAGAAGCCATGTGTATGAGGGGGTATGCTGAAACCATCATACACCCTTCAGATTCAGATCTGCAGAAACTCTCTCAACTTCATCTCTTGATTTTATAAACTGCAGATTTAGAATCTTTTTATTTTTATCAGAATTCTTTATTAGCATATAACACAAACAAGACAAGAAAAGTGATAAACCATAATCTAAGCTTATTTACAGCTGCATTTCCTTCTATGTAACTCCAGCACCCATTCAACATTCCCCACTAAGGGGGGTCACGACATATATTTTAACAGAATCAGGCACCCCCGCATCAGTTCTCACCAAGTATCTCACCAGATATCTTAAGCATAACTCAGCATACGGGGGGTGGGAAACAAAAAGGTATGGGTGATGGTCTCAATACTATCTGATCTGCAAGGATGACGTCTATCTGCATAAGAGACCTTTCAAAATTTCCCAGAGGATAGCAGTACATCACATCGCGCTAACAAGAAAGCCCTGAATCTGTAACTCCCCCTTTTCATTGCTTACCATCTAGCCTCACAAACTTACCTGGGTCACAACACCCCCGCAGCTTCTTCTTCTTGGTTCAGCCTGGCACCGTCATCTTGGATCTTGAGAAATATCATGAGATCCAAGATGGCAATGAGTGCCACCATCTTGAATCTCCTGAGATTTTGTGAGATTCAAGATGGCTGCACCCAGAGGAACAGATGGGAGAGGCTACTACGGACATCCCATGGCACCCTTGTGCTGTGACTCCCTAAGGCTTTGTGGCACACACTTTAGAAACCCCTGATCTAGTCCAATGAAGATTCCTATAGAAGTCAAAAGCTTCTGTTTGATAGCTTCTTACTTTTTTGGTCCATCCCAGTAACCCTATATCCCTACATCAGAACCAGCCTCATCTTACAAAAACTCATTTGATTCTCTTCAACATTCTCTGATATTCAGCTTTATCTCTCCTTGCCATCTCATTCCAGAGAGGATGTGAAAGTCCTGGAGCGCTGCCTGGAGGTAGTTGGATCTGGATGAGGGTCAATAGGTTGAGATTGAATCCAGAAAAGACAGAGGCCCTCCTGGTCAGGAAATCCTATGTCATCTCCCTATTCTGAATGGGGTTTCACTCCCCCTGCAGGAGTGGGGGCGCAGTTTGGGAGTGTTCCTGGACTCGCAGCTCTCCCTGGAGTGCCAGGTGGCAGCAGCGGCCAGGGGTGCGTTTGCCCAGCTTCAGCTGGTGCACCAACTGCAGCCGTACTTGAGTCAAACAGACCTGACCACGGTGGTCCATGCCCTAGTGACTTCAAGATTGGAATACTGTAATGCCCTCTACATGGGGCTGCCCTTGAAGATGATCCGGAAGTTGCAATTAGTGCAGAATGTGGCTGCCAGGGTGGTTATGGGAACTAAGCAGTTTGACTCTGCTGGACCACTGCTTCAACGGCTGCACTGGCTGCCCATTCGTTTCCAGGCCCAATTCAAGGTGCTGGTTTTGACCTTTAAAGCCCTTTACAGTTCAGGTCCAGGTTACCTAAGGGAGCGCCTTCACCCTTCCATTCTGGCCTGCCCTCTTAGGGCATCTGGGGGAGGGGGTCCTTCCTGCAAGTGCCGCCTTCTCCCAAGTTAGGGGATTGGTGGCGCGGGGGCGAGCCTTCTCAGTAGTGGCATCGCAGTTATGGAACTCCCTACCGGAGGATCTAAGACCTTCCTCCTCCCTCGTGGCATTTTGGCGTGCGCTCAAGATTTTTCTGTTTCATCTAGCATTTAATGTTGATATGTCTGTTTCTTGTACCTCTGCAGCAAAACCTACATTGTAAATAGTTTTGCCCCCTCCAACCAATTTCTTTTTACCCTGTTTTTATTTATATTTTTACTAGCTTTTTGTTACCCGGCGTTGCCCAGGTAACAAATTATCCCAAGCTTCTATTAGACACGAAAAGGAATGAATTCTACCAATCAGCTCAGCGACCCTGAAAACTATGGATTTGACACTAATGCCGGTCATTTTGGACATTTTATTTTTCGCCCCTTCTCACACACCCCATGCCGATGGGGGCCGAACTCGGACTTAAACGGCATCAGGAGCATCACCATTCGGTGACCCTGGAAACTACGGATGTGACACCGATATCGGCCGTTTTCGAGCATTTTTACGTGGTGCACCCTTCGCACCCCCACCCCTGGGGGTGCTAGGGGGCCTGACCCCCGCAGTGTTTGTCGCCAACCATAAGGCATGCGAGCACCGAGTTTGGTGTCGATCGCTCCAGGCATTCCAGCGGGTCACGGTGGACGTTTTGTTTCGCACCCCTTCTCGCCCCCCACACCAATGGGGGCCGAACCCAGATTCCAGCAGCGTTGGGAGCATCATCGCTCGTCTCGGCAACCCTGGAAATGATCCAACACCGATTGCGGCCGTTTTCAATCGTTTTTATGTGGCACCCCTTTCACACCCCCACCCCTGGGGGCGCTAGGGGGGCCTGACCCCCACAGTGTGTGTCGCCAGGCCACAGCATGCGTGTGTCGAGTTTGGTGTGCGTTGCTCCAGGCATTCCCGAGCCTATGCGGAACATACACACACACATACATACACACACACACACATATGTTCTCTTTTATATATACAGATTGCTTTATTATTTCTATGTACTGTACTTTTTGTTTTTCCCCGCTCCAAAAATTGTAAGCTGCCTTGGCAGAGGAAAGGCGGGTATAAATCTCTTACATACATACATACATACATACATACATACATACATACATACATACATACATACATACATACATA
>JAJKFI010000083.1:5677444-5691553 GCA_029204185.1 Lerista edwardsae
ATACATACATACATACATACATACATACATACATACATACATACATATTTCTCCTTCTGAAGAACCCTGAAATTCACATTTCTTATATCTCAGTGTGAATTCCACAACCCACCTGTGCAAAATCTCTTCATGCAGCAGTTCTCAAGCATTTTAGACCGGGACACACTTTTTAGAATGGCACTCATGTCAGGACCCACTGGAAGTGATGTCATTAACCTGGAAGTGATGTCATAACCAGAAGTGACATCATCAAGCAGGAAGTGCTGTCATCGTGACATAATCAAATGTCATTGCATTCCAGGAGTGTGATTTGATTATATCAGTATGATGGCATTCTTGGACTGCATTCTTGGACTGCAGCAATTGCACAACCATGAAACATCCCTGACAGAAGGCAAGATGAGGATAAAATATTATGTAAAAGCACTGAACTAAAAACAAAATGTTTAAAAACCCTCATTTGAAAAAGCAACACTCACAAAGGGAATATAGCAAGAGCAAGAGCTTCCAAGATGACTGCTCCCAGCTTTCCGTGACCCACCTGATATCAGGTTATGACCCAACAAGTGGGTCGTGACCCACAGTTTGAGAAACATTTTTCTTAACATTTTGTAGATTGTGTCTGCAAAATAAAGAATCTAAGCACAGATTGGTATGTGTTCGATTTTTCTCTATGCATGCTAACTGCATCATGCAAAAAAAAAAAAAGCAGCTACAAAGAAATGACAAACTAGAACTTCCAGGTTTTCAAAAAAGAATAGATTTGCAAAGATTTTGAGGTAGCATCAAAACCAGGTGGTGTTGATCTCCCGCTCAATCACTTTAGTCATTCTTGGGCCAAATATGATCACTCTCATCTTTCATCCAGTTCTGATTGCATGCAACACCACTCCCCACTCTTAAAAAAAAAGTCACAGTGGAAGATAAATAGCCTCAAATTTGGAAGGCTGCATGGACCCTGTTGCAGCCAAAATGTTCTGTCATAGTCAACATCTCTGCCTCAGCGCACACTGGAGCATGAATGGCCATCTGTCCATGAAAGCACAAGAGAGGCTTCCTGCAAAAATGAGAACAGTAACCAAGTTTATGGCTGGAAATGTCCTGCCAGAATATCGGGATGTTCTCTGGAAACTGGTTTTTTATCTCCATGTGGATGTCATGTATTTTCACGATATTACCAAGCAAGGCTTACATGGTGATCGGTGTTTGAGAGCGGGGATACAGATGGCTTATTTTGATGGTGGTGGTGGTGATGGTATATTTCAATGTTTGCATTTCAGTGTTTTTGGGATAGTGAATATGGTACAACACTAGATCCACAGCCGTGTGTGTGTGTGTGTCTGTGTAATGATTGCTTGCACCATTATACTATCCAACTTTTGAGCTGATGTAACCAAGCCAACTGGACATGTGCTGTCCATTTTGTGGTGGGGGGGCAGTTATGGACATCTCCTCAAGGTAAAAGGTTTACCTTATGTTGGGGCTCAATAGCAACTGCATCAGTGCTGGAAGGATTGGGCCCAAAGTGTGTACAAAGTGAAATCTTATATGATCAGGAGTTTAGGCTAGGTGGGGCAAAGGGTGAAGCCTCACTGGGGGCACGTTGACCCCTAAACCTTTAGTAGAGTGGTGGCATCATTGAGGTGGCATCAGTCTTCACCAACCTGGTTGCACCCCAACCTATGTTGTTGTTAGGGTAGGTAGTGTGGTCTGGAGGTTGAGCTATTGCCTTGACAGAAGAAGCTATAGCTCAGCAAGGCCTCTAAAAGGAATTTTATCAGGGCATACAATGTTTCTTTTGGGCCCCTTCCCGAAGGGCAAGGGGCAGAACAGAACAGGGGAGAGCAGTGACAGCTTGAATTGTCTTTGGAGCCCAGGTCTACCAGGCCTCCCAATGCAGAGCCCAGATCTACCAGCCCGTATAATGTCAGCAGCTAGATACAGTCATATGGAAAACCACTCCTAAGTCTCTCTAAAAACTTTTAAATAAAGAAAATCATTGCAGAAAATTATTATGTTTTTCTTTAGGCTCACACTAGACTGGAAAGTGTCCTGTGCATCCCAAAACTTCCTTCTGCAGCAGCTGTGGTCCTGCAGCGGAGTCCTGAGCTCTGAGACGCTCCTTCATGGTAAGTGAATCCACAAGCCTGAGAGCCACTGTAGCAGGCCAGTTTCCTCCCAGATTTGGCACTATGTTAAGGAGTGTCACTTATGCATTCCATGGCCCGGCACATTTAGCTTGAGACAGGAACTGCCGACACCCCACCCCAGTTGTAGCACCCCCAGCATCCCATGCAGGCAGTGTGTCTAGGTGAGATTCAAAAGTGTGAGATCCAAGGAAATTTCGGGGGGGGGGCTCTTTGGCACCTGGACTCCCTTTTTGACCCTGGGCCCCATTAAAAAGTACCCCTGTAACCAGTGTAACCAGGGCCATATTAATCCCTAGGCTTTCAGGTATTTGGGGCCCCCTCTAAAACTCTTCAGGAAAGCAATGCAACAAATGATCAGCTCTTCACCCACACTCCTAAAACAGAAGAAATACAGGCAGAACATGGAGGGGCAAAAAAAACCGGGAACACGCCAAGCACTTCTAAAAGCGCAATCCTAAATTGCACTGGATTGGCGAGGCCGGCGGGCCTGCACCAAATCCAGCACAACTTAGGTGCGCTGGGAAGCCTCCCTGGGGCAAGGGCACGTTTGCGCCCTTGCCTGAGGGGAGGCTCCAGCCTCCCCGTTAGTTTCCTTGGTTCTGCACCTGCTGTATAGAACCACCCATTCCCCGCCCTCCCTCCTCCCTTGCACCTAGTTTGGCTGGCACAAGGGAGGCTCCCCCTCAGCGCTCTTGGGCAGACGCTACTAGTAGTGTTGGCCTGAGAGCTCTAGCACCGATGTGAGGGTGCCGCTTGGTGCCCCCGCATCGGGGCTAATGATGTAGCATCGATTCAACAATGTTGCATCAACGCTACGCCTAGGGCAGGATTGCACTGCCAGTTATTCCCAAGAAGGCAACACAAATGGACCCTGGCTTGCATGGAAGCTCCCCAGCTATGCAGCCTCCACATGCAGCCCAACTCAATCCCTGGAGGTGGGACTTGCCCCATGTGGTTCTCGGAGAGTTCTGCAAGCCTGGCCATTTCAAGGTTGGTCCAACCAAGATTGGGCTTGCCTGCTGTCCCCGGGATCTGGATCTGGACACCCATGCATTAGACTGATGCCCAGATGTGCCAATCTGAGGGGCCCTCGTCCCTGTGGGGCCCCTAGGTTTCAGCCTACTCAGCCTAATGGATAATACAGCCCTGCCTGTACCCTCCTCTCATGGGCTCCACAGCTTGGATGGGAAGCTGGAAGCTTCTGGCTAGAGATGGAGGAGTCAACTGGCAAGAAATGGATGTCTTCTTGAGGCTGCCTGTAGATGGTTGGAAGTGTCAAGCTGCAGCCAGGATCGTGATTGCACTATAAAGGGGAAAAACATGGAGGGTTAGTTACACCACTGGTGTGACTTGTCAATTGTCAAAAACAACAACAACTGGTGGTGTGCTTTTGACTATTTTAGTGTCTTGCCAGTGTGCTGTGAGATGAAAAAGGTTGAACACCGCTGGGCTTGTCGTGTGTATGTGACAAGAAGAATTTGAATTTTTTTTTCTGCCACAGTTGACCATTTGGTGAAGAGCCCAAACAGGACAATGGGGGATTGTTGTTCCCAACCTGATTTCTTTTTGCCTGGCCGCCTTTATTTATTTATTTACCCCTCCATTGGGAGCACATGGCAGAACAATGAACTGTGAAACCCAATTAATGAAATAGCCGTCCTGAATGGCAGAAAATGGGGCCTCCACAGCTGTCATTTATGTCACTGGCACGTTTCCTCCTCCCCCCTAAAGTCCACCAAGAGATCCATTAGCCAGCCGTCTTTTGCAGAAGGCCCTCCTGCGTTTCATTTCAATGAATAATAGCTCTGGGTACCGGCTGAGCCTCGTCATACCATTTTTGCACGCAACCATCATCTGGAGGGAGAATGAGTTTCCCTTTCCCCCTATTTGTACAGTAATGGCGTGCACCACCAGGCTCACTTTTGGGAGAAAGGGCTGTCATGTTGGAAGAGCGCACAGTGCAATCAGATGCTTGTTAAATTGATTCGCTGGAGGCTTCAAAGGGAAGGAGGAATCGTCATTGTCACCCACATGCACAGCCTTCTCTTTGCAGATCACACCCTCCTTTGCATACCAGCGGAATCAGACCATTAAAGATGTATCGGTGTCTAAGCGCATGCCTTTAACCAAAGGAGTGCATCTAACTCTTTCCTGCTTTACCCTTGCTTCCATTTCCGATTGTAAGCACCTCCAGACAGGGACCTGTTCTTTAGGGACTTTAGAACAAACCAAACATACACTGCTTATAAAAGTGTTGATCTTGGCATTTGCAGACTATGAATACTTTGGGACTATGAACACTATGAACACTTTTTTTTTTATAGGGGGAAATTTGTGCCTCTTTTAGATTTGGGTAGCCCAATCCTAAGCTTCCCCAGCCCCAAGGCTTGAAACTGCGATGAACATCAGTTTCTTTACCCCATCTAGAGCCCCAGAGGCTCCAATAGGTCTAGAATCTGTGCCAACTACTCAGCGAGTGCAGAATTGAGGAGGCCCATGTCGACCTCTGTGGCCCAGGAGAATGTTCAGGATACGGCAGCAGATTCTGCCACCATCCCCTCCCCTTCAAGGGCCCAATCCTCCCCTCAGGCCATCCTCCCCCAGCCAGGTCTGCCCCTCCCTGCCAGCCCCCAGCCTAGAAACTTCTCTGTTGGCTGTCAGAGAAACTTATCTCCCACTGTTCATGTGGCACATCTTCTCGGTGCTGAAGCCCAGTGCCAACTAGTGCCAGCCTCAGCACCTGCGATAAAGTGCCTTGCAGAACTTTTATGACACCCAGTACTGTACAGCCGGCACTGGGTTCTTAGGAGTAGTCCCTAAGTTCCTTCAGAAAATGGAGCTTACTCCCAAGTAAGTGTGGATAAGATTGCAGCCTTAGAGTGCAATCCTAACCCACTTTTCAGCACCAGCAGCAGACAGTGCAGCATACTTACTTTGGTAATTCCCTTACTTTGAGGAGGTCTCTGTGACTGCACTTCAGAATGCAGCACATGCCCCACTAGCACAGCTGTGTCAGTGCTGGAAAGTTTGTTAGGATTGTGCCCTTAGTGGCCTAATCTCAAGACGAGAACAGTGTTTTCTCAAACTTTGGATCAGTCACCAAGATTAGGTATGGGCTTGGACACCATTTGATGACTTCTTGATTTGGGGGGGGGGAGCAGAAGCATTCAAATCAGTACAATATGAGTTCCAAAGGTTCACCCACTTCTAAGGAACAGTCATGGCCGTACACTAATATACGCAGCATTATCAATCAATCAATCAATCAATCAATCAATCAATCAACAGGTACTTATATACCGCTTTTCAACACGAAGTTCACAAAGCGGTTTACAGGCAAATTAAATAGTAATAATAAAGTTAAATGGCTTTATGCAGCAGCACAATGAGAGAAAAGAGAGATCCTTGGCCCTAGGAGCTTGTAGTCTAAATTCCAACAGTGTGGGAAACCAGAGAGGCTGTGGGGAGAGGGAGAGACAAGGAGAGCAAAGGATAAAAGGAAATAAAAGCCTTTGCAAGAATTAAGGCCACGTGTTCCTCTTCTAATTCCATCTCTGGCACCATTAAAAAAACAACCCTCTTTCCTGCCTCCAGTTCTGCTGAGCCAGCGGATCCGCAGTCCGTCATTCCTGACGGTCTTGGGAGGTAGACGCAGCTTCTGAAATGCTGAATAATTACCGAGCCAGCATTAGCACTGCAGGAACAGGCAGCATGGCGGCAGCAGCTACAGCGGGGGGGGGGGAGGAAGCCTTTACAAATCACATTCAGAAAGAAAGGGCAGCAAAATGGACCCCCGTCTGGGAATGAAGCGACAGCCAGGATTGCTGTCTGGCTGCGATCCCAGAAGCAGGATATGGTTTTGTTGAAGGTGATGGAACACATCACGTCTAGGGTGGATTTACAAATGTGTGGCTCCCCCAGGGCCCTGGATGAGAGAACCAGAGTTGCCTTCATTATGCAACAACGGCAGTGACACCCACACTTTTGACCAGCGCAATTGGAGGCTGGGGTGTCGGAAGAGAGCTTCTCATGCTGGGGTAGCTGGAGGGTTGGTACCCAAGGCCAGGTGATGTGATGACACCCCTGCATCATTGTGTCACCTCTTCCATGCCTGCACGTTAATACTTTTGTCTCTGTATATGTGTCTTTTGCCCCAGCAATGCCATACAAGGACAAGGGCAGGCAAGAAGGCCAAATTCATGGTGCTTCTAACGCACATGGGGTAAGCACTGTCACCCCCCAAGTGGAAATGGCAGAAAACTGCCACTGTGCCATGGGTGCAATGTACCCCCCCACCCTGGCTTAGCTACGCCACTGTTCTGTTCTGATGTGCCATGAGAACTATAAAAGTGAAGATGCCTCTGTATAAAAAGCACTTACCACCCTTTACACAAACCACAGTTTCCACCTCCTTGTCCCAGTGCAGGGAGGCCCTTGTCCTGCAAGGAGCCACAACCCTGTGCCTTGATGCTCCGGGGATAGTGGGAGGAGTTCAAACTAACGAGCACCCAACAATCCCAATCCAAACATCTGGTGGGCTGCGCCACCACTGATAATAATGGTTGTTGTAGCCAATTGTTGTCGCAAGTTCTTATTAGACAATGTTTGGCTCAGTTGTAGAAAAATGAATATCCATCTTTTTCTCCTAGAGGAGCACTAGGGATATCTACTACTAAAAGCTGACAGCATCGCAATAGAAGCCTTGAAGGTTCCCCCCCTTTCCTCAATGTCAAAATATGGGTGATGAACAGGCAAGGAAGATACCACCGACTCAGTCAGGACAGGAGAAGGACCCATTCACAGGCCACAATGCAGCCCCATCTCGGTGTGGGGAGACCAACTCCAGCTTGTGCCAGCTGAACAAGAGGGCGCCAAATAGATTTTGCCGGAATGCAAAGACTCTGTTTGTGCTTTGTCATTTGCTATATGCAACTGACGTCAGAGGGGCCATGAATAAGGAATCTAGGGTAATTCTTTGCTGCTGATGACCTTATTGTTGATATGCCCTATGCAAGGCTGCCACTTTCCTATTTCTTAGTGATGCCCTACATTGTAAAAAGGGTGGGCACTGGATTGTGTCTCAATCTTCTGTAGCATTAGCTACAGTATTTCTCACAATTTTGTGTTATCTGCACATTTGATAAGGATCCTTTTTATCCCTTCAGCTAAGTCAGGGGTGTCAAACTCATTTCATACACTGGGCTGAACAGCATTCATGGCACCTGCTGTGGGCCAGAAGCAACATGAGAAAGCAGGAAGTGATGTCATTTTTATCAATCAGATGATGGCCTGAAATAGGCACTTTGGCGTCACGTAGAAATTCATTGGCTGCAAATGATATAAGAGTAAAGGTGCACTCCATGACGTGGGAGAGACTCATTATTACAATAGCTGCCCTGAAAGGGCAACCTGCATGATAATTGGGCTCTCCCAGCACCTCGGCAGCTTTCTCACCCATTTTGCACATGTTTGCAGTCAACCACTTTTGAACTTGGTTATGTTTCTTTCTACTTTGCTGCAATATCTCAGAGCGCAATCCTAACCTGGAGTTAGGCCGGCACAGTTAGGCCAGCAAAGTTTGGCCGGCACAAGGGCCACCATAAAGTGCATATGGACCACTCTCGGAGTCAGGGAGAATTGTGCATGTCTATGTGTTGGCCTCTCTGACTCTGTGAGTACTTCAGACATACTTTATGCTGGCCCTTGTGTTGGCCAAACTTTGCTGGCCTAACTGTGCCGAGCTGACTCCCTGTTAGGATTGCGCTCTCAGTGAATCAGGGGCACAGGAATATACTGTTCCGCCAAATCCTATCCTTAGCCAGTCCAACTAACTTCAGTCCATCCAACAGGCAGGCAGGCAGGCAGGCAGGCAGTCCATCCAGCACAGCCAGCCCAACTGGCAGTCCATCCACCCAGCACCTACCTGGTCCCTCCTCCAGGACCTTCCCAGCTCCCATCCCAGATACTTTTCTCCCTCTGCTGCCTCCAGCTTTATTCTGTGGCCAGCCAATCCATGTCTGTTGCTGGGCAGACTCTAACGTCAGCCACACCTCACACATCAGCTGGCCTCATCAGCCTCATCAGCTGTGCTCCCAAGGCTTGAGTTCTGGGATTAACCCCATAATCCCTGGACAAGGAGCCATTGCTGATACCATTCCCTCACTCCTTCGGGTAGCTCCTGCCTTTTCCAATACATATACTCATGCAATAAAGGCAATCATAATGAGCTTGATACTCCCACTCCATAGCACGGCAAGGCAAGGAACCATTCGCCCAGTTGTATTGGCAGTGGAGCCCATTCAGAGTGAGTAGCTAGGCAATTCCCTTTCCGTGCAGCAGGGCAAACACTGCTCAAGGCAGACAATGCCTATTCTGCTACCCAAGGCCAAAGGTATCTACCATGGGAACTAGAGAACAAGAATTAGCTGGCAGTCCATCCCGACAACATGACATTGCAACGACAGTTTATTTCTCCTGTGTGCCCCTAGGGAAGCTTCTAACCTGCACTCAGATTGCAACATCATTGGAGGACCTGATTATGTCAGGAAAATGATGTGTGTGTGTGTGTGTGTGTGTGTGTGTGTGTGTGTTTCAAACCAGAGCACTTATCCTTGAGGATCCAGTGTGTGAACTTCTGCTTCCTTTGACAAACCTGGCTGTGGCTTGCAATTCAAGGATACCACGTCACTGTCAGCTGATCCAACAAGTCCTCCCCTGGCTCACCTTGCTTGATGAAGTCTGGGCCCATCAGTTGAAGCAACATGGCACTGTAAGTTGTGGCAGATCATGAACCAGGGGACATACACTAAAATTAATTGTCGGGGGAGTTAGAACAGGTAAAAGAACATATTTCTCCACCCAGTGTGTAATTAGTCAGTGGAACTCCTTGCCACAAGTTGTGATGATGGTATCAGGCCTAGATACCATCGATGGAAGAAAAGTCCATTGCAGGTTACAAACCATAATGTGTAATTGCAACTTCCTAGACATAGGCTACTTCAGGCCAGGTACAAGGAAGGAGCAACAGGATGCAGGCATCTTTTTGTCTTGTGCATTCCCTGAGATATCTGTGAGACACACGAAGCTGGATTAGATAGTCCTTCGGCCTGATCCAACAGGGCTGTCTTTATGTTCTTATGAAGGCAGGCTGCCTCACTCACCTGGCTGTCTTCTCCAGAACTTGATCCTCAGCTCAGCCCTGACAATATTTCCAGGTCCTGCACAGTCTCATCTCTGCCTTTCTCCCAACACTTGCCTGGGGGATCCCTTCTTCTCTGGGTAGTGCCATTTCTGATGCTTTCACTATCTTGCCACCATTCCGCCACTGAGAGTGCAATCCTATACTGCGCTGGAATAGCGAGGCCGATGGTCCTGCAGTACTCCAGCGCAGTATAGGCGAGGCTGGAGCTTCCCCAGTACAAGGGCACATTGGTGCACTTCTCAGATCTGCACCAGCTAAACAGCAGGTGCAAATCCGAGGAGCCTTCGCAACCCGAATCAGGGCTGTGCAGCCTCCTGAACAGGCTTAGGATTCGGCCATAAGGCCGAATCTGAGGAACGCCCCCACTCTCAAGCCAGCATGTCTGCCAGCCTGCCCAGAACTGCCGTCCCCCAGCCACTCCCTCCCTTGTCCCGGCATGGCACCTTCCCTGCACGGGAGGTGCAGCACGGGTGCAACAAGACCGGTGCAGCCTGCAGCACCAGTCTCAGCGCCGCTTGGCACTTCAGTGCTAAGTGCGTAGCATCGATGTTACATGCCAGGCAGGATTGTGCTGTGAGAGGGGTACGGTGTATGGTATGGGACTGAGCCAGGGTGCTGTAGCAGTTCTGGAGTTGGACCCAGACCTGGAAGATCCAGGTTCAAATCCCTGCTCAGCACAGGAGCTTCCTGGGTGATCTTCGGTGGCACTATCTCTCAGCCTCATCTATCTCATAGGTAGTGGTGTTTTTTCTTTTCTTTTAAATAGCACATAAAAACATATAACCCTACATTTTGGTGTTTACTATATCGGGCAGCCCAATCCTATGCTGCACTGGAGCACATTAGTGCTTACACCATGGGAGGATCCTGGCTCCCCAGTGGCTTCCTTGGATCTGTGCCCATGAAATTGTGGGCACAGATCCGAGGAAGCTGCGTGGCCCGAATTGGGGCCATGCAGCCCAGGGACGTGGCCTTGGCTGGCCACATCCAAACCATGTCCTCTCCCCGGGCCAGCCCACCCAGCGACACACCCTCTGGCACACACACACCTGCCCAGTCATGTCTCCCACCTGCCTTTCCTCCTCCCAGAACCTCCCTTGTGCCAGCTGGGTTCGGCTCCTATCGGCGCTCTTGGGGCAATGCCACTGGTAGTGCTACTGGTAGCTACTCGACACTGAGTGTGTCGGCGCTACGCCAGCTATTGGATTGCGCTCTGAATAAAAACACAAAACATCACATTCTGGTGTTTAAGATGTTTTTCACAAATTAAAATAGATTATTTTTCTAGGTGGAAATAACACAATTGTTGCATTAGCTGGCACTCTACCACCTATATCACCAACTATTATAAACTGAAAGTATTTAAAATTAATTAAAAAATGAGACCTTGGAGTAAAAATGAATGATGCAGCTTTCTGCCTTTTTCATTGTTTTAAATTATGAAAGCTGCCAAAAAAGTTGAACACCTTTGCTCATAGATTGTTGAGGGAAGGAACCACTGTCCTGAGGCCCTAAGAGGAAGGGTGGCATAAAAGTATGAACAACCAATCAGTGGCAGCCCCTGTTCATAATGGGGAAGCTGAGAGCAGGGCCAGGCTTTATGGATTGAGTTAGCCAAGAGGCTGCTGAATTCTGGGGAGGAAGAACTTGAACCATTCCTGTGATAGGTCAAGGAAAACCCAACAAGTTGGCCCCTCTCTGAGTCCCTTCTTTAGGAAGATTTTTTTTAATTGTAGTGCTGTCAGAGGGTGCAGTTATGTGTTTGAACCTGAAGAGTCTCCTCATTCTCTTACAGGCATTCGGGAAAAGGCTTGATTCTTCTTTTTCCAGGCGATCAACAGACTCCTCTGATTTTGTGGTTCTGTTTTGAAGCACAGTTGTTGCTCATAATGTTTTAACTGTGTGGTAATTAAGTGAGAAAGGTGCCACAATAAAATGTGATAAGTGTTCCATGTTTTCAGGTACATGGGCTGCTCCTGTGTTTGAATATTACCTGTGGTTCACCCAAGCCTCTGGATAAGGTGTAAGGTTTTAATAAGCTCCAAGCACAAATGAGGTGCAGTTAAATCTCCTTCTGTTGCATGTGTGTTCCATTTCTTTTCCAACAAGCACGTTTAAAGAGCTGGAAATACATTCAGAGATAACGATCCCTTCTTCTGGGTCATCCAGCTAAGTATTGTAAGGTTACCCTTCTGAAAGGATCATTCCTTGGGAGGAGTGCTTGAACTTTTTGCAAATACAGTAAGCCAGTGGTTCCCAAACTGTGCACAGTAGCAAATTTGCAGGGGCTGTGACCCCTTCCTACTGGCTCGCTTGGGCATTGCCATCTTGCATCATGCAAGATATTGCAAGATTTGGGCATTGCCATCCTGGATTACATGAGATCCTGTTGAGGTTTTGGTGCTGCCATTTTGGATAGGGTGTGGCTTCTCTGGGCCTCACAAAGCCTCTCAGATACAACCAGAAGGCACTGCATCAAGGATGTCAGGTGGGGCCCCCCCTCTGCTGGTTCAGAACCACTATAAGGGTGCAATCGTAGCGCCAGCACAACAGTGTGTAGGTACTACGTCACTAGTGCCAACGCAGGGACACCAAGCAGCACCCACCCATGCTCTTGCCCCCCCCCCCACTGGAAAGAGTCCAGTAAATAAAAATTCAATCCATGTAACTTCCAATCGGGATCAAAGTGATCCTAATGCAGTGTGTCGTGCAATGAACCCAGTTTGCCTGGTTGTTTCGTCACTACCCCGTTCATCAGAAGCTATTGGGCAATGCCAGTGTCGTCCAGGCAAATTCACCTCAGGCTGGGCACAGATTCCAGAAGCCTGGAGAATAACCTGAAAAGAATCCGTAGCTAGCAGTTCCCCTAAATCCTACATCAAGTAGCTGGGTTTGGAGGACTTTTCCAGCACCTCTAATATTGGAGAAGACAACTTTTTTAAGTGGGTTGTTCCATAATTGTAACACGGTCAGGAGCTCTGAGGTTTGAATTCTACGAGTGGGATGAGATAAACAAGGGACACAGTGGAAGAACTGAAACCATGCAAGGATGAATTACAAATAAAGTTCAAATGTTGTATAATGGTGACGAGAGAGAGAGAGAGAGAGAGAGAGAGAGAGAGAGAGAGAGAGAGAGAGAGGAACAGCAGCAAAAACATCTGCTCACTCCAGATAAAGAGGCAAGGAAGACACTAACAAATAAATGAACCTCCTCCTAGATTAAAAAAAAGACTTGTTTTTTATTCTTTTGGAAGTCCTTTGAAACTAATGCCCATATTCTTTTATGTTAAGTTCTTCCTCAAATAAAGGGCTTTTTTGCCTTTGGGGGGGGGGAGGGTTTGGAATTGGACAAAAGCTGCTTAGTTCTAAGACACACATGACAATAATAAATGTTGAAACCTTGAGTACTGCTACAAAAGCTTGGATTTAAAGAAAGAAAATGAAAATTGACAATGTTGTGTCAGCACAGCTAGCTGGCCCATGAGGCGAGTAGAGGTAGTATTGTGGACAGCAGATTAGCCAAGGGCACCTGCAACCTGGACCAGTCCTCCTCTTGGGGTGGAAGTTTAGAGGAATGCAGAGTTGTACTCAGCTCTCAGCATACCCGTGTGGGTCAATGTCACCGCACCCTGCCCTCATGTGTTGCCCAGCCACACCTCCCTGTGCCCAGAATCACTCCATTTTTTTTAGCAATCAGCCTGCAGGATTTTCCAAGCCACTGTGTCCAACCACAGCTAGTGCCCACCATGCTCTGTGGCACCCTGTGGCACCCTCCCTACACCTCTGGAGGGGTGTGATAGACTAAAGTCTCACAATGTACCTCCCAATATCTTATGGCATCACAGTACACTCACAGGAGAGCAACAGGATGTCCACAGTGGCCCCTCCTATCAATTTCCTCGGGTGTTGCCACTTTGGATTTCACTGGGAGGTTGTACTCCAGTAAGACTGGCATATGGCTGACCAGTGGAGGTCTTCAAGCTGAGCTGGTCTGCACAGTTGGACATGGACACTTTGCCCAGGTCACCAACAGGAGGGTCAGCTCTGCTGCCTGCGCAATTTTGAAAGTGTCTGCATGCCACGGGTAGCATGGATGCCAAAGGTTGGCCACCCCTGAAGTAGGGGAAAGAGGGGGCGGTGGTGGCAGGAAGAGGCATTGTACAAGCAGTTGCATCAACTGTTCAAGCAGCCTCAAGATTAGTTCATGCTCCAGCACATGCCAATCTCTGAGTTACTTTGGAACAAACTGGAGAGAAAAGTCTGCATCCCAAGGTCAAGTTCCCAAGTACAAGAAGCACATATAACTCCATTCAGTAAAATCCATGTTTTTGGACTTTTAATGCCACTTATCACATATTAAATGATGGGCATTAAGAGGATTTAGTGTATTTTTAAAAAACTATGTTTATTTTGAGAAATGAAATTTCATTTTTGCTTCCAAAAGACATTAGTACTTAAGAGCAAACTAACAGCAAACTATCATCTCCGTTAAATTACTTTTTCAATAGCAGATGATTTATAGCTGATTAGCTAATTAAATCAAATCTAAGTGGCTGAAAGTAAACCTATTTTTATCATCCCTGTAAATTAAAAGTTCCACATAATAAAAAGTCATGACCATCTTGAAAACGACTAGCCAAGAGCTTTTTATAGGGACGGAGGATTTATTGTCAATTAACGAATTGAAGTGAAGAGTCAGCATAACCCTCAGGTGTGTGTGTGTGTGTGTGTGTGTGTGTGTGTGTGTGTGTGTGTGTG
>JAJKFI010000083.1:5691563-5762854 GCA_029204185.1 Lerista edwardsae
GTGTGTGTGTGTGTGTGTGTGTGTGTGTGTGTGTGTGTGTGTGTGTGTGTAAAATATTGGATCCTGTTCTCAGACTGCTCCAGATCACAGTAATGAAATATATCTAGCTCTTCATATATTGACCAATTCCTTAAGTTTAGTTTCTATTCAACTGTAGCAACATTTCATTTTATTATTTGCTTTCATTTTATTATCTGTTCCCATCCTCCATAATGAATATAAACACATTTCTTTCTTCCACCATCATCAGTTTATCAATTTTTATCAATTTTTGAATAATGAATACTGCTGAGATTTTGCAAGAAAGAAAGGACCATTCGACTTTCTGTCCCCCACCCCAGTTTCCTACAGTCCTGTTTAATTAAAAGAAAAAGAAGCCATTGGAAAACTAATTAGAAACATTGCATTTAAGCCCTGCTTGCATAAGAGGAAATCAATAAGTATTATGTAATAGGTTTCCTAGAAGTCCTTTGCTTTGGACTTCAAACCATGGAGTCCATATCTCCATTCTACGCCCTCTGAAAATGCTAAATTTTGAGAAATACTTGCATTTTACAGAGCAGATTTTCCGTTATGCTGAATCCTCATTTTTCATAGTCGATAAAAGTCAGTTTGAGTAATTAAAAAAAAGAGGAGGGAGGGATGGGGAAGGAAGACATTTCGCAAGCGTTCATGCGTGAGAGAGAGAGAGAGAGAGAGAGAGAGAGAGCATTGGTAAAAACCAATGGTGAGAACATTGGAGAAAACATTGGAAACATTTCAGCTTTGGAGAGGTCATAGCTCAATGGCACTGTTTTGCACTCAGAAAAACCAGTTTCAATCTTTGGCTGCTGGCACCCTCAGTCTAAAAAGAGCAAGTAGCAGGTGATTAGGTAGACCAGAGGCTCTGTATGTACTTGCAGGGGCAGGGAAAATTGTAGCAACGCGATCAGAGAGGATTGTTGCAGATCGCTCTCACCCTGCCCATAATCTGTTTGAACTTCTTCCCTCTGGACATTGTTATAGGACATGGTATATTAGAACAACCAGGCACAAGAACAGGTTTTTTTTCCCCGTGCTATTGGGCTACTGAATACCTGATTATGTTGATGTTTTGGTTTTGATTTGGATAAATTTAGAGTTAGTGGGGTCTTGTTAATGTGACGGTATTACTTATTAGTTTAAGGTATATGTGAGAGCTTTTTGGGCCGAAGTAAAATTCCATGTATGGTGAAATCCATGTATGGCCAATAAAATTCTATTCTAAATTCTAAATCACTGTGATAATGTCATTCTGGCCCAAAAAAAGATCGCGACCCACTTCCTGGTTGCAATTGCAAAACCGGAAGTGTGTTGTGATCTTTTTTTATATAGTTCTAACACACAGGGAGCCCTGCAGAGGGGTCCACAGGGTTCCCCAACCCTCCTGGATGCTGGGGCAGGCACTGGTAAGTCCCCCCAGCCACAATTTTTTTTGCCAGAAGTGATGTGATTGTAGTGAGCACGTCACTACAATTCCCCTTACCCTGCCCCTTTAGGGGACACAGGCAGGGCTTTTCAGGCTGGGGCATCGCGACTCCCCAGTTTGAAAACCACTGAGATAAGCACAGTAGGGGTGACATGGTAAGTATAGCAAACACCACGTCATGAAATCAGGCCCTCCCAATCACCACTGGAGCCATTCTGGGCAGTGAAGGCAACTGCTCAAAATGGCTCTGATTGCGAGTGGGTGGGCCACTTACATGGCACATTGTGGCTCCTGCAATACTTACTACCCCACTCCCTATCCTTCCAACACCACTGGGTGGCCACTTCCATTAAGGGGAAATATATTGTTTCCCACTGCTCTGGGGAGGATCGCAACCCCCAGTCTGGGAAACACTGCATTCAGCAATAGGACAGATTAAAAACACAAAATTAAGATAGCTAAAGAAGTTTTGATTATACAAAACACCCTTAAACAGTGGTGTTGCTAGAGGGCAGGGGGGCAGGCTGCACCAGGTGATGCGCACGGGGGGGGGGGGGTGACACCACCAGGGACCAAAATCAATCAATCAATCACTAGTATTTATATACCGCTTTTCAACACAAAGTTCCCAAAGCGGTTTACAGGCAAATAGTAACATTAAAGTTAAATGGTTCCCTGTCCCAAAAGGGCTCACAATCTAAAAGAATGGAGAACACCACCAGCAACAGCCACGAGAAAGACACTGTGCTGGGGTGAAGAGGGACAATTGCTCTCCCCCTGCTAAATATAAGAGGACACCACTTGAAAAAGTGCCTCTTGCCTTTAAATGGTTAAAATTGTGGTTTTAAAAGATGATACCATCATGCTATATACTGTTGGATGTAGAATTTCACCCAGAATTCAATGAAAAAACCCGAGTGTAATATTTTCAATCTATCAAAAGTTATGGCCAAAAAACTAAAAACTGAAAACACAACTTTTTATTTAAAAATTGCGATTTTAAAAAAAATCATTATTATGAGTCAGTTCTCATTTCCATGCATCAGAGCTAATACTAGAATTTTTATTTAATTCTGTGAGTGTCATCAAATTGGCCATGGGTTGTTTTGGTTACTAATTTGTTGGGTGACCTGTACTATAGTTAAATAAATAAATAAAGTAAGTGAGTTGATGGGGTAACACCAACCCCAGTAATAACTCTGCATTTAGGTTATTGCACTGCATATGGTATTGTAATTTAGTCTATATGGTTTAGGAGAAGATCCATCATGGGGAGGATCATGGGCTGACCTCCCACACCGGGTGACGCAAACTCTAGTGATGCCACTGCATTGGAATCAGCGCCTCTGAACTGAATATAAAACATTAAAAATTCCACATACATAATGTTTTTGTTACACAGTGAATGCTGGCATCTGCTCATGATGGTCAAGTGGGATGGGATGCTGGATTTTTCAAACATAAAGCAAAATGATACCATCCACATCTTGGTTCCTCAACAGGAAACATGGTGAGTAGATCATGGAAATGCTTCTAGAACCAGCTGAGGTTTGAGGCAGAGAAAGTGGCGATCACATGCAGGCAGACTCATAAGAGAAAGCAAACATGCCTCGCTGGAACTACCTACCACAGGCTCTGGAAATGAAAGGCATAAGAACATAAGAAGAGCCCTACTGGATTAGGCCAAAGGCCCAACTAGTCCAGCTTCCTGTATCTCACAGCAGCCCACCAGGTGCCCCAAGGAGGCACGAGACAACAAGATGCTTGCATCCTGTGGCCACTCCCTTCCACCCAGTACTCTGAAGTAGCCCACTACCAATGTAAGGAGGTTGCATCATAGCCTATAGCCCACAAAGGGCTTTTCTTCCAGGAATCTGTCCAATCCCCTTTTAAAGGCATCTAGGCCAGATGCCATCACCACCTCCTGTGGCAAAAGGTTCCACGGATTAATTACCCGCTGGGTAAAAAAGTATTTCCTTTTATCTGTTTTAACTCTCCCAACACTCAGTTTTAGCGGCTGTCCCCTGGTTCTGGTGTTTTGAGAGAGGGAAAAGAACATCGCTCTATTCCCTTTCCTTATAGGCAGATATAATAAGTGATATTTGAAACAGATGCAGAGAGATAGTCATTAAAAATGGGCAAAGAAGTTGGGTTTTCTTCCCACTGATCACTTGGTATAATGGGATGCCTGGTCTCCCCACTGCATGGGTCTCCCCATGCAGTGAAATTAGGTGGTGGTGTCCGGAGATGACAGACCTACTGTAGACTGTACCATTGTTGTCTGCAGTAGCAATGCCAAATTTCTGATTGTCCCTCTTTGAAAAGGACTTCCTTCATGGAGAAAGTTAGCACTGCAAGACTGGGCCAATAGGTTTCTCCTAAAAATACTAGGATGCTTTAAAAAAAACTTTAAAGTTTGTAGTTAACTTGAGTGTTAGTGAGAGTCCCCACTGCGATCTGAAGTAGTGCAGTCCATTCCACCACTACCATTTGTTGTATGTGTAGAACAAAGCTTGCACTAAAACTCTGTAGGATTAAATAACTTCAACTCCAAGCCATCCCCCCCACACCTAACCACCCAATCACCACCAATTTTCCAAACACAGTTTCCTGGCTGTCCTGGTGGTGGCAGATGGCACTGAGGGACGAATATAATAACATTGGAAGGGACGCATAAGGTAATCTAGTCCAATCCCCTGCCTGTACCAAAAAATCCTCCTAGAGCTTGTGTCAGGTCCTGGCACCATTTCCTGTCTTACCTGCAGCCGGAGTGGGGCTAGGAGCAGCTGCTCCAGGGCATGCTGGAGCTACGACGAAGCTCGCCAAGCCCTGCCACCTTGCTACTCCGGCCAGAGTGGCTCGGGAGCACGGCAGGGTGTATGGTTGGGCCATGGAGGTAGAATTCACTGGAGGCGGCATGATGTCATTTTCTTGAAGCCACCTCGGGTAGACCAATATGGTTGACTCAGATCATTGCCGCCAAGGAGGATTGCCGCAAATTCACGAATCAAAATCTCCCTGCATGTGTGTAACAGTTAATCTCAACCTCTTTAATCATGCCTGTGTGTTCTGCATATGGGTGTGCGAATCGCTGTCAGAAAAATGGGATTTAATTTCCACGGAAAGATTCATGTATTCACATTACATCGGTTCAATAAAACTACAGTTCACTGAAACAGTGAGTACATTATTTTTGAAGCTGTGTAATTTGTTGTTGTTCCTAGCAGTCTTATTCACCATTTTCTGACACCCACTGTTAATGGTCTGGAAGGAAAAAAAATATTTCCCCCCTCCTTTTCCCCCCACCTTTACACTTTTTTCCCCACCTTCCATTTTCTACTGTAATATTTTCGAAATTCTGAAAATTAACAGAATTTGTTTTATGGGGGGGGGTGAGTGTAGAAGTTAAAAAAAATACTCTTAATAGTATAGAAGTAAAAAAGAATTACTCTCATATTGACAACTACTTGTGTTATGAAGAGATTTTAATGTAATTTTCCTATATATTTATCTATTTGCCCACCCTCCCTTTTTTTTCTTTCCTTCCCGTTCACACTATTTTTGCTTGTGTAGATTTAAATAAAGTCTTTCAAAATAGTGCAATCTGAGTTTAAATAGACAGCATTTCATCAGGTATGTTCAGTAATATAATTATGAGGAATTTAACCTTGTAATTGCATATTAAATCATAATAAGGTTACCAATAATGTGTCTACACGATCACATGTTTTTATTTTCGTAAGTTTTTATTTCAGGAATAAACTATTAAATCCTAAACAGTACGAGCAAAGTAATCTGAAATGCTTGGAATGAGGATTGTTTTGAGTATACCAACATGGCTGCTAAGCCCGCCCACTGGTTTCACTTCGCTCCTATTAGTTCTTAAGGGATGCCGCCTCCAGTGAATTCTACCTCCATGGGTTGGGCCCAGCCACACAGGCCGCATCTAGTGAAGGCCCAGGACCCGAGGCTGTCCGCAGCTGTGCCTACTTGGCCTCAGGAGAGGGCGCAGCACCACAGGGCCATGGCGGGCACAATCGCCCCAACCCCGTTGCATGCCACGGGGATCGGTGAGAAGTGCTCGCCAAGCCCATGACGCCCAAACCCCCTGAGCACTGGGCTGAGCCAAACCACAGAGTTGGGGGTCCGGGCGCCACTTGGACAACTCCCTGGGAGTGAGAGGTCCCCAGGGAGTGGCTCGGGAGCCTATACACACATGAGTTGGCTGCCCAGACTGCCTGTCAGAGCCCAGGGGCGGGACCTAGCTTGGAGGGGGAGGGGCTTGGCCCTATTAATGCCCCACGGGCTGATGATGAGGGCAGATGGGTCTGGGCTAATGGTCAGAGTGCACATTGAGCTGGCTCCATCAGAACCGACCCTCAGGGAGCAGGGCCAGAGTGCAGCAACCCCCTGCCCCCGAACTGATGCTCTGAGGCCCACCTTAACCCAAGAGGACCGCCTCCAGCTCCGCTGACAGGGCTGACAGATAGCTGTCCAACTGGGGCAGCGTAAGCACCCCGGCCACCATGGACAGCATCTCTCTGCTGCACAGAAAACCTGATGCAAGGAGATTTGGGAAATGTAGGGCCAATATCATCTGTAGGAGAGGGAGGGAGAAAAAAGCTTTGAGGTGTTTGAATGCAGGATAGGGATTGGACTCCATTGTATCCCTGATCAAGGCTATATAGGTTCGATCTTGGTATTCCTGGGGGTTAATTGAATAATTTCATTCCATTCCATTCCATTGCATTCATTGCCATCTAGTGTAGCTCTACACCATACAACACAGGAAGATCCAGAAGTGAGAATTAGTTTAGAATTAGTTTACCCCTGGGCGGGGGGGGGGCGCTTCGAAATGGCACAATTTTGTTCTGCAAATGTAGGAAACCCAATTTTTGCACACTTTTCTGGTATTTAAAGGACATTTAAAATGGGACTCCAGCATCCACAGTGAGTCAAATCCACAGATACAGGATCCACAGGTGCCACTTTAATATAGTCAAAACCAGCAGTTCTCAAACATTTTAGAACAAAACCCACTTTTTAGAATGGCGCTCATGTTGGGACCCATAAGTGATGTCATTAACCTGGAAATGATGTCATGGCTGGACATCATTTAAAGCAGTCACTTAATGCCCTGCTGCAAGTCTGAGAGAAATATCTGTGCCAATTGGTGACAAGTGTACCCAGTCACTACAAAACAGGGCAGGTTGATCTGCGCTTTGCAGATCAACATTTTAAAAACCCTCCCTTGAAAATTCAAATTGTTAACACTCACAAAAGGAATATAGCAAGAGGAAGGTCTGCAGCTTCCAAGATGGCCGCTTCCAGCTTTCCACAACCCACCTGACATCAGGCGAAACCACCAAGTGGGTCCCGACCCACAATTTGAGAAACACTGGACTAAACTGATTCCTATTCCATTGAGCTAACTTGCAGTGTTCTGCAATGTAACTTGCAATGTTCATAAAATTCTACTTTATTGATAATATAGATTCTTGCAGATAACCATTTGCAGACCAGGAGCGTGCCCTGGGGGCATCAAACTGCTTGGCATGCCAACTGTCTGTATCCTGGATTTCAGATGTCACCACAAGCTGAAACTCTTGGAAGCCATAATTACAAACAAGCCGGAGCACAAAAAGCAACAAGCAGCCATCATTAGGCCTGGACTCCTTTGCACGGAGGGCTCAACCAAGTCCATGCAGCCAACACAAACCTCCTCGTCAGCGCGGAAGCCCATCATTGGCTCGAGACACCTCAAGAAAAGCACAGCCTGCATCTCTTCATTTCAAAATCGATAACCTTCTGGATTTGGTGTCCTTTGGGACCCAGGTAAATACAATTGAGGGAGGGCTGGAGGCAGCTGAAAAGCAAGTGGAGTCAATTGAAATTAGAACAACACCGTGGGAATTGTATCATAAAGGCCACAAAGGAGAGAAAAATGGTGTTTAAACACTTGGCAGTTCCTGAAAAGGAGTTATTCGTGACTCTGCCAAACAAGGTTTTAGCTTAGAAAGTGATGCAAAATATTTGGAAGGTCTAGTGCATAATATGGTAGCAGTTATGGCAGATCAAAAGCTGCATTTATCCCCTTGCCCTGGGGTAAACCCTAGTATCCACAATAGGGCAACTTGGACCTGCACAAGCTCTATAGCTGATCCACCAACACATTGCCCCATGTTGGTGGATCAGATCTGGGAAGGGAGATAGGATGTGGCAAATGTGGTTGCTGTCAATCAGGGACGTGCAAAAGCCACTAAGCTCAAGTCACAAGTCACAACTTGACTTGCAAGCCATAGTGTGCATCTGCCTCAACTTAATTCATGGAAATTTTGAATCATTTTGATTCTGAGTCATTTTGAGAAATGAGTCAAGTCACCCCCAGCCCTAGAACCATCTAACCTCTCACCACATCTGCTGCTGCTGTCATCTGAAGGCCAGCTTCCAGATCACACATTAGGTCTTTCAGGGTGATGCAAAAGCGATGGGGAAAAAGCAAGCAAGTACACTTAAGAGAGTCACAACTCGAGTCAAATTTAAGTCTTGACTCTTTTCCAAGTGACTTGTCCCAAGTGACTTGTCAGTGATGTCTGTGACTTGAGTTAACATGAATCACAAAAAACTAACAAAAGACACAGTGAGTGGAGTCATGGGTGACTTGAGTGCCCCTTCCAGCTGCCAATCTCATTCCCTTCCTGAGTCCAATCTGCCCACCCTGGCCCATTGCTGCTGATCCCCACCCTTTACATGCTCTCCCTGCCCTCCTCCTCCCCATCCTGCTTCCACATTGCTGGTCGTGGAACAAACCTTCCATGATGTGCACTGTTCCTTGTGCCAGTGGGAGTAGGCTGATGCAATCCTTCACTTTACCCCGCACCCACCAAAAAGACACCAGACTGTGGATTGGGTTTTAACTGGGCCACTTTATTAAAATTGTATACAACATTGCAGCAGGGCAGGTTGAGGAGAAAACATAACCTTAGCCCTCAGCATGCGGGGTGCTCGATGGGGGAAATGGTCCTAGCCATCTACCTCCCCAAGAGTCTCTAGGGCGAACCATCTGACTCAGGGCCATACTTAGTCATCAGACAGAGACAGCCTTTCATAATCGCCCCCGAAGGGTCAATGCAGCTGAACTGGTTAGCCCGCAGGACGAACCTTGCGCAGCCTTGCCAGTCCAGTCAAGGGGCTTGCCAGCCAGCCTTTTTGAGCCAGTAAAGCATCATCAGAGCTAGAAGGGTCACCCCCTGACCTTACTGCCTCAGATTGGACACTGAGATAGGCCGTATCTACCCTACCCCGCACACATCACGCCACTAGGGAGATCAGCCTAGCACCTGGCCTTCCTATCCCCACCAAATAAAAAGCTTCTTAATGCCCTGCTGCAAGTCTGAGAGAAAATATTTTTGCCAATTGGTGACAAGTGTACCCAGTCACTACAAAACAGGGTAGGTTGATCTGCGCTTTGCTAGAGTGCAGAGTTATTGCACCCCAGCTCTGAAACGACCCTCCCCAGGTAGGCAGTGATGCTATTTCTAGTGACAAATAGTGCAACCACGCCTAAGCCTGGGCTAAATTCTGTGGGGCAGAGCTTGAACCACAGGATGCCATCCCAGGGAACCAACTCTGTGAGCAGGACAAATCCCTAAAAGCCTGAAGCCTCAAGGGCATAAACATCCTCTGGCCCAGGCCATTCTCTCCTAAATGAAATAAGATTACCTGGGAAGGGGAGGGTGAGACAGAACTTAATCATAAATGATAGACAGGAATTGTCCCCAATGCATTTCTCTTTGAGCTGCCCAATCTATGCTGGCAAAACTGCCAGCCCCAGCTGGGAACCAAAGTTGTAGGACACCACTCTTTTCCTGGCCCAAACGACTATCAATTGTCCACATATCATAACTGGTCTGGACCTGTCAAGGCAAGAAGACAAACATAAGAACCAGGCCACTGCCTGCAGGTAGCCACACAGTCCCTCATGCTACAAACAGAATAGGGAGACCAACTAGGAATCCCACACACCAGAGCCAACTGGTTCTCTGAAAGCATATGCCACAGAGACTCCCCCAGAGGGGACAGGGTCAACACAGTCATTTGCGAACACAACAGTTAGTAACTGGAACACATGGCCCCACTGGGCCGAATCACTCAGGTAAATAAGGAACTTGACACAGGGGAACCCCGCAGGGAATCCCAAATGAACCAAGTGGCACTGGCCCAAATGAAAAGGCACCATTGTGCCATGGGAAACCCCAAAGGGAGACCCAACTTTTACAAAGGAGGAATGTGCCCCAAAACATGGACACTGGCACCACTGGCGGAAACACCTGAGCTTAATAGCACCCAGGGGTAGGCCAACTCAGTTAAGCAAAATTCATAGGGGTAAGCCTTCCCCAGGGTTGTGAACCTAATGACAGGAACCCCCAATTACTCACAAAATGTGGCTCCCATGCATGGGCAGCCAATGGTGCCAGCACCAGGCCAGGCCATTGGCAAATGGTTCCCAATGAAAATACTTACTTCCTGGTGGACCATGCCCCCAGGCCACTTGCTGGACTCCTATCCCAACAGGGAGAAAGGACTGAAAGGAAAATAAAATCAAATGACAAACAATTGGGAATCTATCCCCTGCTGGAAGTGGGGGTCCCATAATGTGCTAAACATTTCTTTGGAAGATCTTCCCTTGCAAAAGTGTGAATACATAGAACCCAAGGCTGAATCAGGTTCCCATTTATAGTTCAGAAATGCCTGGGAGAAATCTAAGTATGTAACTGGGGGGGGGGGTTAGATAAGAGCACCTCCTTCGATGGTAAAAGTAATATTGTCCTAAAAACCATGAAGGTTTAACAACTCACTTGTATCCATACATTCAACTGTGATTACCCAGAACCACTTCGGGAGCTGGGCTGACCAAGCTTAAGAGAATCCCAAGGGGCTGCAAAAGTAGCCATTTACAAGCCCAAAGGGACAAAACCGGAAGCCAAAAGGGACAAACACAACTTGGGTTGTTCCGCCCAAGTAGTGTTCAATTGGACACTCAGCCCGATTACAGGCTCCATCCAAAGCTGTAGTAAAGCAGGGGTTCTAAACTGAGGGGTCCAGGACCCATCAGTAGGTAGTGACCCAATTTGGTGGTTTGTGAAACTTACAGGGCTAAATAGGCTACGTGCATCAAAGGGTAAACAAGCTGCTACTGGAGGGGAGCACTCAATCAATATTATAGCCACACCCCTTAGCATTTATAAATCAGGCAGCAGCCTCCAAGAACTCTACACAGTTTGAAAACCATTGAAAGAATAACACAGCTAAAATATTCAGAACCCCATCAATCCAGCACCTAAAAAGGGGCCAGGTGATTAGGATCAACTTCGTGCCTGGAAAAAACCTTACTGAGAAAGATGCCTAGAGCCCATAAAAAAGGGGTGACAGCTAACATGAAAGCACCTCCCCATGGAACAGAAGTCTGCATGGAAGGCTTAACCAATCCAAATTGGTGCCAACCTAGGGAGATGATAATTGGGTCCTGAAGCAAGACCTCTGAAAATTCCTCCAAGACCCATCTGACTGAGTCCAAAGTTATGGAACTGCATCCTCACAGGAATGTGATCTATATTCTCTATGAATGTGAACCTACAGGTGTCAGGTCATACACGCACCCCCAGTGGGTGCACACCATGCAATAATTGAATACACCTCTTACAGTTATTGAAAATGAATGAGATTATTGGACTCCTTGATTGGAATAAACATAGTTGACCCTATACCCATTAATGATGAACCATTAATGGAAAGGCAAAAGTGTTAGGGATGCATTAAAAGATACATCTTTTGCCTTTGTCAAAAGATACACTGTTGCCTTTGTCATAGGATTGGTTTGGGACTGAAGATTGTATTGGAAAAGGCAGGAAATACCCTGAGGAGATAGGGAATGGTATCAGCAATGGCCCCTTGTCCCAGATAAACCAGGGATTATAGGGTTAACCCCCAAGGTCTTTGCAAGCCTCGGGAGCACAGCTGTTGGCTGATGAGGCCCCTGGCAATGAAGGGAGGTTAGCACAGGTGCAGATGGGCGTGGCTGATGCTAGAGCCTGCCTAGCAACAGACTCCGATTGGCTGGCCTCAGTATAAAGTGGCTAAGTATAAAGTGGCCGGGCTAAGGTGATGGCCAGAGAAGGGGGAGCTTCCCCTCTGGCCTGGCCGGCTCTCCTCCCCTTTCCCAGGGAGGTGCGACTCTCTCTGCTGGCTGAGCTCCTTATGAGCTTCTCCCCAGCCTCCCTGTGCTCCTCCCCTTCCTGTCTCGTCTCGTTGCCAGGCCCAACTTTCCTGTGACTGGGCCTGGCCTTTGCAGGATCTCACCTACACCCAGAAAGTCATCCCAGACTGACTGCATGTTCCCTGAGTTTGGCCAGGCCTCCTCATGCTGGGCACTCTGCCTTCGGCTCCTCTGGGGCTCGAGACCGCATACGCCCTCCATCTCAGGTCCAAGGAAGCAGGGGGGTCACGGGAGTGACAGCTTGTCACTGAACAAAACATATAACACCATTTCCAAACACCACAGTGCCACTGTTGCCCAGAAGACTTCCCAAATGTTCCTAACTGTAAAATTGGGCAATGCCCTATTATATAGCACCAACTCGGCTTAGTCAGAACCCCTGAAATACCATAAAGGCACAACAATGAAAACAAACAACAAAATTCCATGGGCACCACATGAACTTTAATTTATGCCCTTTACTGGGACAACCGAAATTGACTGGCCTACAATACTAGTAGGAAAAAATTCCAAAAGGAAGCTTGAAATGAAGATAATACCACTGGTGATGCTGGTATCCCAGAGCACTTAGGATGGGCTCCAGCAGCACCAACTAGCTAATTTATCAAGTTGCAACTCACTGCACATTTAGACTGCAAACCTAGACACACCTGCATTTTCCCCAGACCCCAGGAGTAAGGCCCACTGGAAACAATGGGGCCCACTTCTGAGCAGACATGCACAGGATTGCACTGTAAGTGAATAAACAGATGCTTACAAAATATATAAAGCAAAAGACTGGCAGTCCAGCAAGCATGAAGCCATCTGGATAAGCTATTGAATTCATAGAAGGCCACCCCTCCAACAAACAGAGGGGATGGGAAAAGCCATTTCACATGCAACAAATAATTCAAGGCAGCTGCAAGCATGTTAAAAAGGAGGGGATAAATGCAAAATGAATTTAAAAAAAACACCTATAAGAAGCAGTGGAAAGTATCCTGTTGCTTGTTAGTCCCCAGCAGGGAATAAAACTCACAACCTTTGCCACTGTAGTGATCTCTCAACTCCCCAAGCCATCCCCGCTCTTAGCATCAATGCTAAGGAAAAAGCGAACCAGACCAGAGCTCAGCACCCACCTCCCCCAGCTCTGCAGCCAATGGGATGGCAAGCCCCAGCCTGGTTGCCTGAGGTGGGGCGGGGGCAATTGGCCATTACTGCTGACAGCACAAATGGCTTTTACCGAACTTTTGCGGCAGCAAGGACTGGATCAGTGTGCATTGCACCAGACTAGAACACCACCAGGTAAAGGAGTACCCCTTTCTGGTGTACCCCTTCAGGGTCCCAAGAGATTGTGCCTCAGTCCTGTTCAGGAGGAACGAAATGGGGCGAGGAGGAGCAGGCTGCAAGGGGGTGGGACTGCGGTGGCTTCCCCCGCTGGAGCTTATCGGCTACTCAATTCACCTCCAGCAAAATAACTGAGTAGCCCCATTGCTTCCCTTCTCCTGGGAAGATCCCAGTGGCTGCCTACAGTGGTAGACTTTTGGCTACTGCTGCACCAGTGGCACTTAGGCAGTTCAGGTTTGGGCGAGGGATGGAGGGATGGAGGGATGGGGTCGTGGCATGAGAAAGGTTGACAATCCCTGGTCTGGGGAAAAGAAAGCCCACATTCTGCAGCATGCACCTGTGAATGTCTGAAGTTAAGCAACCTTTAAAGAGCTTTGTGAAGCTCTCATGGTTAGCAACGCAGACAAGCCAAGTCAGAAGTGCATCAGCAAAACAGAGACCCCTCTTGCCGGCCAGGAGTGTTGGCAGCCCTCCTTGTCAGTCCACAAAAGGAGACTGTTCCGCAGACCTGGAGTGGAACAGGTTTCCTTTTGACACTTGGCTGCAGCTGGAGAAGAGGCAGATCGATCGGAGAGCAAAGTGAAAAAATTCCAATAAATAAAGTTGCTATATTGGTGGCGTTGGGATGCAAATATTCCCAGGATGCACAATGCTCTATAAAATTCAGGAGGAGGGCTCCAGCCTTCCCCACAGATTGGAATAGATTCCGAACAGCTCTTGCTTGCTAAAACATTACCTGAGAGGTAGTGTTCTCATTACTGGAGAAAAACTCAATTATACTTCAGCCATCTGCTTACTGGCAGGTTGGGGAAGGAAGCCGAAGGAAGAGTGTGCACTTGCAAGGCATTTTACTGCATGTGCACACACATGCACACGACAAAGTGGTGTGGAGCTTTAATTTAACACACTCGTTAAGCTGATGTTTGCTGTTGTAAATGGCCCCTACATGGGAGATGTCTCTGAAGGCTGTCTGGACACTACGTAGAGGTCTGTCCTCCTCCGTGGATTTGGGACCATACAAGGTCAGGAGGGTTGCCAGTTACCTCCCAGACGTGACTGAAAGAGTCCTCCAGTTGGGTCCTCCTGAACAGGACTGAGACACAACCATCGTCCGAGGCCCAGGGGAGCTGCGCATGGCCTCCCTGAGCTTCAGAAGTGCCCTGGAAAGCCTACAAATGTACTTCCAGTTTTTGCATAAAGGCCTCCCTGGCCTCAGATCACCTCCTGGATGCAGGTGACAGCCCCCCCCCTGGATTCTATTATCCACAGTTTTCAGCATTCACAGAGGTTCCAGAAATGGACTCCCCATAGTTAGCCTATGGCTAACTGTATATTACCAGGATGGAGTAATGGTAAATGGAAATTGACCTCAGGCTAGTCACTCTGTCGCTCATTCTTTCTCTCCCAGAGTGCAATCCTAATCTGGAGTTAGGATGGCACAGTTAGGCCAGCAAAGTTTGGCCAGCACAAGGGCCACCATGAAGCACCCTTGGACCACTCTCAGAGTCAGGGAGGATGGTGCATGTCTGTTTGCTGGCCTTTCTGACTCCGAGAGTCGTCCACACATACTGCACGGTGGCCCTTGAGCCAACCAAACTGCTGGCCTAACTGTGCTGACCTAACTCCAGATTAGGATTGTGCCTCCACTCTCCCCCCCCCCCAGCCTCATCTACCTCACAGGGTTGTTGTCCTTACAACAGCAGAATTAATACCAGTTAACAGCAGAGAAATGTGCAATTTGTAGAACCGTAAATAGGGAACAATGGATGTTTACCTCCCCTGCCTCAGATCACCCGTCCCTGAATGCTCATGGGTGGGATTTGGGCATCATGTGTAACATCCAGGATGGTGTCATGGTTTGGGAGTTAGACCTGGAAGATCCGGCTTCAAATCCCCACTCAGCCACAAAGCTTCCTGGGTGACCTTGGGCCCAGCCTCACCTCTCTCAGAGGGTTGGTGTGAAGAGAAAAGTAGGGGAGGAACCATATATGCCACCCTGAACCCTTTATATAACAAATATTTTGTTTCTGTGAAGTCCATGGGGGTGGGGCCTGAGTCATGGGACATGGCAGGGCGATGGAGGTCGTGGACTTGCAGGCGCTTGGGACGATCATTGTGCAGAGATGGGCGAGACACGGAGGGGGTTCGTCTCAAGCCGTTTATTCGGGCTAGGTTCTTCACATTCATTAGGGGGGCAACAGTACAGGGTGACCACGTTGCTTCATGGGCCCCTCCCCTCAAGTCTCTGGTATGCTTTCCAAAAGCTCCCTCTTACCCCAGAGGGTCACTCCAAATGGCAGCGCCACCACTGGTAGCTACTGCCCGGGCTTGCGGGGTCCAATCCTGTCAGGCGGGCTCTCCCTGCCTGGGGTCCTTCTGGTGGGGGGGGCAGCTGCCCGCGCATACCCCCCTTCGTTGGTGGGTGGTGGTCTTGCAGGAAGGGTGGGTGGGTCCCCAGCCCCCCATTGGTGGGGACACCCCCTGCCCAGGGGTGAGTAGGGCGGTTTCCCCAGCCCCGGCCCAGTGAGGGCAGGATAGGTAGTGGGGGGGGGGCGCGTCCCAGGCCACCACCAAGCTCTGGTATAGGGTCCCCCTTGAGGAGGGAGCCGGGGAGGAGGGTGGCCAGCCCCCGCAGAGCCCTCAATCGCCGAACCTCCACTCGGCACCGAGGAGCAACCCCTCGCCTCCCCGGCCGAGCTCCTAATGAGCTCTGGCCAGGGCTCCAGAAGTCCCTCCCCCCCGGCCCAAGATCTCGGATGTGAAATCTTGCAAGATCTCGGGCCTGGCCGGAAGTCCCGCCCCCAGCGAGATCTCGAGCCCGAGGTCTTGCGGGACTTCCGGCCAGCCCAGGCCCAGGCCGAGCCAGCGTTGCTCAGGCTCTGTGCCGGCCACCAGGGAGGTGCCCAGCCTTGCCACGGCTTCTCTCCGCTCGGAGGCGAGGCCGACCAGCCAGCCTTGGGCTTGGCTGCTGCTGTGCCGGACCGCCCGGGGTTGCTGGCCCTCGGCCCATCGGCCGGCCAGCCCTGCCAGGCCCCAGTGGGACTGTCGGGGAGGTCCCCTCCTCGCTGTATCGAGGTGAGTCCTGGTTGGGGGGGGCAGACCACAGGGCCACCAATGACAGTGGCTTCTTGTAATTTGCATATGTAGAAGGAAGTTATGGATGAGAATCAGGCATATTTACTAGAAATCTGATTGCGTCAACAATTCTGATCTGTTGAGTTGATTGAACACCCTTCCAGGAGAATAATTTAGAAAAAGAGCAAAGGACAAAGCATATATCTGAAACTTTCCAGAATAGAATGAATTTTCCCAAATCTGCTGTAATGGGAAGCAGTTTTAAAAAAAATCAGAGAGGCAGCCAAATAGAGAGGGTGCCCAAGGCCTGCACAAATCCCTTGCCTTTGAGTGTTGCAAACATGCAGTAAAGTATATTTGTGCCACTCTTCTGCAGTTTAGGCCAGAGCAGTGGTGTCATTCAAATGATTTAGGAACAGGAACTCACTTTTGATTGGCACTTGTCGGGAACCCGGAACCAGCCACGGAGCCCGTTAGGATCCGGAACGCCTGTTCTGGTCTGTTCCCCCTGAATGACATCACTGGGCCAGAGTGAGGACCCACGACGGCCTTGGGAGCTAGGTAATGACAGTGTCCAGAAGTTGGCACAGGGCCCCAGGGAGGGTGAAGGGAGGGCAAAGTTTTGTGGCAGGGGAAGGGTGGAGAGAGGACGGACCTGTGGGCAAGCTGGCCCAGGGAGGGGGTTGGCACCAGGATCCGGCACTTAGGCTGGATCCAGTTGCTGAGACGATCAGGGCCAATCCGGGCCAGTTGGATTTGCACCAGCAACCCCCTTACCCTGAGGTGATCTCCAGCTGTGCCCTAACCTGCCCTGGATACAGCGCAGGCCTGCAGGCCTGCCTGTTCCAGTGCGGGTTAGGGTTGCTCTCTGATTTTTTTTTTTAAGCTTCTGGGCCTGTATCTTGCTCATATGCAGTGATGTCATGCAGGGGGTACGCGAGTACCGGTTTCTAGGATTACAGCTGGCCCCGCCCATTCGCCTGCCCACTCGTCGACTCCGCCCTCTGCAATGTTTGAATTTCCTGCACGTTTGAGTTGCCTGCATGTTCTCAGAGCCAGGAAGGCAGGCAGGCAGCGAGCGGAGCCTTTCCTTTCCTTGCCACTGAAAAATGAGTTGCTCTGGGGTTTTAACATGATGCCAGGCCTCCTTAACATGTTCTGGGGGTGCTGTGGAATACTGTTGCAACTGTTGGGTCAGTTTAAAATCATCTGAGGCCTCAAAAAGGGCTTTCTTCATGTCACTTCCTGCCACGACATCCCTTCTGGCTTATGACGTCACTTCTGGTGGGCAGGTCCCGACACATGCCAATCAAAAGTGAGTACCTGTTCTTAAATCATTTAGATGACACCACTGCTCATATGCCATTGTGAGTGTATATATAATGTTATAGATATGGGTAAGATAAAAAAGGGAAGACATAGGGAAGGTATACAGTGGTCAATGCAACATTGATTGCAGCTTGTTCATCACCCCTTCATTACTATTTGTATATAGTCTCAATCATCAATTAACATTCAACAGTTATGCATACAAATCCTAATACCTCTTATTCTTCAATCTTAGATTGTAGGAAATTATGTAAATAAGTCTTCTAAATATCTAATTTTTTGCATCTAATTTTTATTTCTTTTCTTCTATCCAATCATAGAACAATCTCCAATATTCTCGTATCTTTGTTATATTGCCCTCGTTCATCCTTTCTGTTAAAACATTTCTACAATTTCATATATTTTCTCTATTAATTGATCAACATTTCGAATCTCTTTCTTTTTCCATTTCTGGGTATACAATAATCTTTCTGCTGTATTTACATGTATTATAATATGGTTTTTCTCCTTATCTTGAATATTGCCTATCATATTAAGGAGAAATAACTCTGGTCTAACCATAATCTCACATTTCACCATTTTCTGTAACATAGTATGTACCATATGCCAATTTTTTTTTTGCTTTTTCACAAGTCCACCACATATGGTAAAATGTCCCTTCTTTATCTTTACATTTCCAACATTTATTCAAGGTGCCTGGATACATTTTTGCTAATTCTTCTGTAAAACATCTTATAAAGATTTTCTTTCAGATTTGTTGCTTTCGTTAATGTTATATTCGTTGCCCAGATCTTTTCCCATTCCTCCATCTCTTCAAGCTCAGTACTGTTGACAAAACATCAGCTGATCGGGGTTTTAGGCAGGCCATTTCCCTGCCCCACCTGGACACATTGCCAGGGACTTCCCGTGAAGCACATGCCACAAGCTGCCCCCTTACCCAATGCCATGCCAGACTCTGCTCCTCCAATTCTCTAGTGTCCTAGCTCAGCACCCCTCCCTTCCACATTTTCTCCTCCACCTCCCTCTTCCTTTTCCAATCCAGGAAGTAGGAGGGAAAATGGTGGAGGCAAGCAGGAGGCCAGAGATGGATGCTCCTCACCTGTGCCTGAGGCAGCCCGTTGGCCACCTGAATGGGCCAGACTTGTCTGTCCTTTCCATTTGGTGGAAGGGGGAATATCCCCCATGCACAGGTCACTTTGACCAGTCATGTATGAACTGAGATTCTGTATTGTACTTCCCGCAGGTGCACAATCTCACCCAATTGCAATTGTTTGTTGTTTTTAAATAGGAAGGAAAATGCACTTTTTATGGGGCACTTTGGGAAAAAAATTCATTTCCAGACCATTTCCCTTTGTTCTCCCTATTTTTATGTCATGCCTTCTCAATATGGCCTTCGGGCACAATAAGGCGGGGTACAAATCTAATAATAAATAAATAAATAAATAAATAAATAAATAAATAAATAAATAAATATGAATTTTATGACAGTCCTTTCTGATGGCGATGTTTGGGATTCTTTATTTTTGATGCGGCCGTTTGGAAAACAATGCAGAGCAGGGCTTCTGCTCAAAGAGAGTGAGGGGACTTGGACCGGTTTCCACTTCATCATTATGCAATCATTACGAGCTTTGCGAGGAAAATGTCGCGGCCGTCCTTGCACAACAGCCATCGTGACACAGAAAAATGGGGAAAAGCTGCAAGCCCTGCACAGCGAGATTTGTACTCCTGCCAGCCACATCACAAACATGCTTGGATCTAATTTGTCCAGGAAAAATACAATGTGTGTGTGTGTGTGTGTGTGCGCGCGCGCACGTGCATGTACAGGTAGGGGAAGATGTTTAATTGCTGTGTATAATAAACACACAACTATCAGAAAGCAGCCATTGAGAACATGCACCAGTAGGTTCCGGTGGCAATGCTGCAACAACATTAAGGAGATTTATGCTGCAGCTTGATATGAAGTCCAATAAATCAAGCAAAAGAAAAGAACAAGCCAGATTTGTTTTCCAGTGCAGGCAGACAGAAGTTAGCAATTGTCATTTTCAATAAGAGCTACGGATTTCTAAAAACTGGGACATTTGGAGTTAAAGGGATACAAATGCCAGGTTTATGGTTTGACCTGAGATGTTGGAGGTTTAAGAGGATCAGGAGGGCTGGCTCTAAGGCAGTAGGCTTAATGCCACCCCCTTACCCTGCCTCTGCTCCCACTCACTCTCCCAATCCTCTCCTCCATGTGTCCTCCTTCCACCTCTTCCCTTTCCATTCCAGGGAGTGGAAGCAATGAAAGCAAGTAGGCGGACAGAGATGAGCCCCCCCCCCCAATTTGTTTGCCTGCTTCAGTTAACCTCATATATGGGCCAGCCCTCTTTTTTCAGGAAGTATGCCCCCACTTTCAGTGTACATATGTACAGTATAACATAATGCAGGCATGCCCTGGTATCTGCTGGGGTTCCATTACAGACCCCACCACGGATACCTATTAAGGGAAGACAAAAACCTGAAACTGGGGGTGCCTTTTTAAAGATAGGGGAACATCAGTGCAATCAAGTTTTCAAAAAGAGATTTGTGCAATGTTTCCCTGTCTTTTTAATAGGCATCCCAATATCCATGGTATCCATGGATAACTGAAACCATGGATACTGAATCAGTGGATACTGGAGCATGCCTGTATGGGTTTTGCACATACGACAAAAGCATATACAACAATGCATACAATCCATATCCTACATTGGAAGGTATAACCTTGAAGATGGCCTCTTATATCAACGCAACCTGCAAGGGAAAATCCCCATATTTCTCCTTTGTCTCAAAAATGGGTTAGCAAATACCTTAGAAGCCAGCATATACTCTGTTTGGGGCCTAAGGGCTGCAATCCTATCCACACTTTCCTAGGAGTAAGCCCCATTGACTATTACAGGATTGACTTCTGAGTATACAGCCTAGAACTGGCATGCATGCAAATCATTCCAGGGCATCTGAGAGAAAATTTATTAAAGGGCACAGTTTCCTTTGGGCCCATTTTGAGGCTACAACGTTTCCTTTGGGCCCCTTCCATTCTGCCTGGGATCATAATTTCATACAATCGTTGGTATATAATTTCTACAAATTACAATATATAAAACTATGGAGGCTTAAACAAAATGTGAATGCTTGTCTTCACACAAAATATGCAAATGTTTTCTGAGATCCCAGGAAATGTCTGGGCCTCCTTTTGGCTCTGGCCCCCTTTTTTACCCCGGCCCCAGGTACAATGTACCCCCTGCATCCCCTCTCATGAACCCTGGTGGGATTGGAAAATGTAATATCCCAGGAAATTTTTCGGTTCTCCGTTTGGCTCCTCAGCCCCTTTTTTTTACCCCAGACCTGGGTACAATTTATGCCCTTGACCCCCTTCTCATGGACCCTGGATCAGTTACCCTTGCTCACTTGGCCAGATAAAGATGCTAACTGGGCAAGAGGCACTTTTTCAAGTGGTGTTCCTCTTATATTTAGCAGGGGGAGAGTAATTGTCCCTCTTCATCCCTGCACAGTCTTTCTAATGGCTGTTGCTGGTGGTCTGCCCTTTTATTTAGATTGTGAGCCCTTTGGGACAGGGAGCCATTTAACTTTATTATTATTACTATTTGCCTGTAAATTGCTTTGTGAACTTGGTTTTGAAAACTAGTATATAAGTACCTGTTGATTGATTGACGCCAGGTCACCATGACTTGACTAATGACTCAGGATGACCTTATCAAAGCTGAAATCTTGGCTCTTGACCTCAACTTGCAATTTGTGCTTTGTCAGGATCCAGCCCACCATTCATGAAGAGAAACATCATGACAACGTGAACCTTCATTTGGAGACCAATTTGGATTTAGGAATCAGTTCAAGTTTAGGCAGGGGTTCCAAAAATGAGTGTTGAAAGATCCAAACTGGCAGTCTCTAAATCTCATGAGATTTGTGAGATCCAAGATGGCAGCAACCAGCTGATCTGGGAAGAGGCTGTTGAAGCGTTGTGAGCCAAGTAAGTTTGGGAACCACTGAATTTAGTACTTCTGTTTCTTTTCATGCTTCTTCTGTTTATTCAGGGAAGACAAAAATGATGTGATTGACTGGCATTTTAATGACCTTGTTAATTATCAACTGATGCAATTGATATTGAGTCGCTTGCTGTTTCTACTGCTTGTGATTGTTTCTGATGTTTTTATCAATCAAATGTTTTGAAATGTGGTAAGCTCTCTTGAGTGCCTCCTCACCAGGAAAAAGTCAGGATACAAATTCATTAAATTAATATTACAAATAAATATTGCTATTGTAATGTACAGGTTACCACTAGGCCTTCCATCATATCTGTCTTTTGACCTTCCCTACTTAAATCTGCCTTTTTTTGTCTGTTGTCCCACCATACAATAAAACCTTCATTCTTATTTTTATTTTCAGACTGCCTGATCTGGTTAATTCTGTAAGAAGCACGACCACTAGCCCTATGCCTTGACTTCCATTTCAGGGGGCCTCCCTGGGCATCAGAGCATTCTGATCACTCATCTGCAAGAGAGGAAACTCAAGGTGCCCCCCCATCTGATTTTGATGATGGCAGCTTTTACAATAATTTTGTGTGGCCTCATGTGGCTCAGAATGGTAAGGCTGCAAAAGTTCTCCCTGTGACCTGACTTCAGTCCCAGCGGAAGGTTCTCAGGTAGCCAGCTCAAGGTTGACACAGCTTTCCATCTTGGTAAAATAAATACCCCAGCTTGCTGGGGGTAAAGAAAAGATGATTGGGGAAGGCAATGGCAAACCACCCAGTAATGCCTGCCTAGTAAATGTCGCAATGTGATGTCACTCCAATGAGTAAGTAATGATTTAGTGCTTTTTACAGGGGACTACTTACTATTCTGAGGGAGCAATCCTAACCTGTGCTGGAACAGGCAGGCTGGCTCACCTGCACTGTCCTAACAACGTTAGGAGGCTGCAGCAGTTCAACAGAACTGCAGTAAGCTCCAATCAGCCCTATGGGGCTGCTCGGATCTGGTCCCACAAAAGAGCAGGCACAAGTCAACGTGGCCTAGAGCTCTTACAGTCAAAATCTTGGGGGAGCTACCAATGCACCTTAGTTCTTGGGGTGGCTGTTGGAGCTCCATCCTTTATTCAGCCAGTGAGCCACACAGTCCAATCTGCTTAGGCTGTACTCTTAAGCTGAGCCTTTGGCCCTCTCTGAATCATAAAATATTACTTTTCTTATCTTAAGGTGTCAAAGATTTTATTGAATCTGTAGTTCAACACTGATAAATCTTTCGGTGGGCTCTTTTGACGGCATTCCTTGAAGGCATCTTCAAATTGAATATTCTTTCTCTTGTTATCTTTCTCTGTCTGCCAGGCTGGCTTCAAATGAAAGGTATGCCTTTTCCTTACTAGGATTACAAATCATACTCTATCAGCGGCTCAAGAGGGGGATGAGAAGCTATTGTTACAGGTATTTCATACACGGGGTTAGACGCCTTTTGATTTATCATTCTCTCTCTCGACAACCTGTTTTCACATAAGACTTTCTGACACCTGAAATATCAACTTCCCGTGATACGCAGAATTTTTTCCCCATCTAGGAAGCAGCTCAGCCAGTTGAAATGATGGGAAAGCCTAATCAACCAGGGCTATTACATGATTTGTTAATTTGAAACCCTGGGAAAGTGGGAAATAAAATTGGAACTGAGCTGAAAATGACTCATGTTTTTTGGCGGTGCTTCTTTTTCAGCCATTTTTTTGGGGAAAAAAGTTTGCTTGTTCAGGTTAATTGTCCTCACTTGCTCTCCCATTTAATTAATTGCCCTGAATTAGGGATGTCATCTCTGAGCCAGATTGAGGGATTTTGTCAACCTGATTGATTGCTGTTGACTGATTTCTAAGAGCATTGCTCAGATGTAGAATGATGGTGTTGTAATTTTTGCTATGTGATCTCTGATTGATTTGAGATCCCTGATTTGTTGGGAATTATCTGATTAGTTCCAGAAGTAGCAACTAGTGAAAAACTATAGTACTGGATGTGATTAAAAAATGAATACGCACACTGAGGATTAGTTCATCCCCAAATACTACCAACAAAGTGCCAGTGTCTCTCTCTTGAAACAGGGAGACCCCATTTACTACCATAGATGTGTTTGTATAACATTAAACAGCTGCATTTTGCAACATTTTCAGGAACCACCCAAACAGAAATGTTTTTGAAAAAATTTCAAAGTGTTTCCACATACCTGAAAACATGTTGCATTTGAAAACCTATGTAATGTACATATACATTTTTTCCAGGCACAGTGATGTCACTTCCTGCTTAATGACATCATTTCTGGTCAAGGTGGGGGTTCCTCACAGGTTGTTACATCTAAAAAGTGCAGCATGCCAACACCAGCCTGCACACAATGGCACAAGGAACAGCATGCAGCATGGACAGTACTTTGTTCTCTGAGCAGAATGGGGTGGAATGGGGCAGGGGAAAGTGGCTACAGGGTCGAAGTGGATGGATCGGGCCTGGGAGGGAACAGTATCAGTGGCAGCAGTGTGCCAGTGTATCCTACTTTCCTTCCTGGGCCTGATCCACCAAGATAGGGTAACACGGACTTATGCCGGCAATTTAGCAGGTTCAAGTTGCTAAACTTGAGTTGCGCCATTGCAACTGCTGGAGCTTATCCTGAAGCAAGAGGACAAACGTTCCTTTACCCCACGAAGAACCTCCAGCATGCAAAATTACCACACCGGCTGCAGCCCAGCCCAATGGTTCCCAAACTTGGGACACACCCGTGGGTCACATGCCAATTTCAAGTGGGTCATGAAGCACCTAGAGCAGCCATATTGAAAATATGGAAAGGGGAGGGCTATGTGGTTACTTTGGTTGTGTAAAGGTTGTAAATAGGCTTTTATTTTGTCTTTCTGATTCACTTTGCTATTAGACAATGACTGAGAAATAACCCAAGTTATTGCTTCATTCTCAGGAAAGCAGCAGGCTCCAGTGTTGGAGTGACAGCACTTCTGGCCATGACATCACTTCCGGTGGGTCCCAGGTAGATTGTCATTCTAAAATATGGGTCCCAGTGTTTACGCAAGTTAACCTGCAGCCTCTAGCACACACACCCCATTTTCACTTTGGAGTTCAGCTTGTTTACAAATTGTGGTGCACTGCCTGAACATTTTATCTTGTCCGTCCCGTTTAATTTATAAAGCATAATATACTGGAAACTCAGGCTGAGAAATGCAGTTGAGCTAACAGTATTGACTCAGTAAATCTCTTGGCTCTCCTTTCTTGTAAATCTGATAAACTGAAAGGAGTTCTCTGGAGGCTGGAGAATCTAAATACGAAAGCATCAGGAATGGGGCAGGGCGGGTACATGCTTGCGATTACCTTGATAGGACTCCACTTCAATTTCCAAGCCCAGGCAATAGTTTATCCCATTGTGAAGTGGCTTAATCTCCCCCTTGATCAGTGTGCTTCAAGTTTAGAACTTGGAATGTAATAAAATGGCTCGGTTTCTGCTGAGTTGCAGTCCGGAAGTCGCAAGTGTTGATCTGGGGTGGGAAAGCGGGGGGGGGAGTTATCTTCTCCTAATGGGTTTTAAGGTGCTGCAGAAAGCAATTAGAAGACCGAGAATTTTCTTTGAGGCTGGCATAACATCCTGGGAATATCATTATCATCTTTATATTCCCAGAGGGGTGTGTGTGTGTGGGGGGGAGGTGTTACATTGATTCCTTCCATAGCTTCCATCACATAGAAGCACACTGGTTAGGGTGCCTGACACACAGACTTGTGAGCTGGTCATATCCACAGCAGTGGTGTCATCTACTCTCGTGGAGACGGAACGCTGGGCGGGACTTACGTTTGATTGGCTGCCTGCCCGTTCGCTTCCGCCGTCCTTCCTGCTTGCCCAGGCACCCAGTGCGCCCCCCCCCGCATCCATCTTGGAGCTGGGCGAGCATTGGTGGGGCGTGGCAACCGAGGGCAGCCCGCGTGGCGGGGGGAAGGCGGTGGAAATGCATGGACCGAGCTGCCAATCAAATGTATGTCCCACCCAGCGTTCCATCTCCGTGAGAGTAGATTACACCACTGATCCACAGGCTTCCACACAATCACAACCACACAGGACACTGTTGAATATGGGGAAAGTGCTTCTCTATTGTTCAGAAACTTTTCTGGTCATCCAAACTAGGAATTTGTTTGTTTTAGGTATATCACTTGTTTTTTAGACAGTATTCAACATGGTTTACATGGGCAGGCTAGTCTGAGCCACAATTTTTCAATGGGATTTTTAAAAAATATATTCTGTGATTCATCGAATCCTCAGCCTCAGATGTAGCCTTCACAATGTGGTTCTCTCCTCTTGCCTCTTGCCATCAAGCTTCAGTAGGCAATTGTAAGTCAAACCTGGACAGGTTCTCAAGGCCGCACTCCATTCTTTGCCAGCTGACCTTCTCTTACTCTGCAACACTTCTCTTATGTGTGGCTAATCAACCCATTAGCAACTCCGTCCTGCCACTACAGCAGCTTTTCATAGTCTGGCATTCTACCTTCCATCCAGAAATAAGACCACAGATTCTCCTGCATAGCTCTGGTAGATCAACCATCAGTCCACACCTCCTGCCCAATGTTGGGTCCCAGAAAACCTTCAAGTGAAATGTAGCCTGGGTGTGAACCAGTTCTCTGATGTGGACAGATCTGGGGGAGAGGTAGCTAAACTGGTGAGAAATTGCTTCAGGAAATTGCTTGGGGTGCTGGTGGACAATTCAATGAAGGTATCGACCCAGTGTGCGGCAGCGATTAAGAAGGCCAATTCCATGCTTGGGGTAATTAGGCAGAAGATTTAGCCGAGAGGGTTAATGCCTCCGTTTGCCCGAAGATAACACCTGAAGATCTCAAGGTCGTGAGCTCGGGACTGCCGGAAGTATCTGCGAGCAGCAGACCTTGGAAACTGCGGCTGATTAAAAGCTGAGTTTCAGCTGCCTCGTGGGAGGAGGAGTGTGCTGAAATCAGCTGCATCTCTGGTGGCAGCAGGGAAGCCTCATCAGCCAGCAGACAACAGACGGGTGGCTAAAGAAAGAAGGCTAAATCCAGAAAGAAAGATCTGTATGAGTGTTGTTCTTGGAAGACAGAACATTCTGTAAATTGTAAAAACCTTCGGGTTTGTGAGAAAGTCTGCCTATGTAAACCGCCTTGAGTTCAATCATTAGAGAAATCTAGTGATCTTAAGAAAGGCGGTATATAAATAAATGTATTATTATTATTATTATTAATTAGAAAAGGGGTTGAGAATAAAACAGCCAATATTATCATGCCATTGTACAAATCAATGGTAAGGCCACACCTGGAATATTGTGTACAGTTCTGGTCGCTGCATCTCAAAAAGGACATAGTAGACCTGGAAAAGGTGCAGAAGAGAGCGACGAAAATGATTACGGGGCTGGGGCACCTCCCTTATGAAGAAAGACTGCAGCATTTGGGGCTCTTCAGCTTAGAAAAAAGGCGCCTGAGAGGGGACATGATTGAGACATACAAAATTATGCATGGAAGGGTGCTTGGATGCTTGGATGTGATGTTGATAAAGGGATGTTCTTTTCCCTCTCTCAAAACACCAGAACCAGGGGGCATCTGCTAAAACTGAGGGTTGGGAGATTTAAAACAGATAAAAGGAAGTTCTTTTTTACCCAGCGGGTAGTTAATCTGTGGAACTCTTTGCCACAGGAGGTGGTGATGGCATCTGGTCTGGATGCTTTTAAGAGGGGATTGGATGGATTTCTGAAGGTCCATCGTGGGCTATAGGTGATGGATATAATGATGGATTGTGCAACCTCCTAACATTGGTGGTGGGCTACTTCAGAGTACTGGGTGCAAGGGAGTGGCAACAAGATCCAAGCATCTTGTTGTCTCATGCCTCCCTAGGGTGGGCCGCTGTGAGATACAGGAAGCTGGACTAGATGGGCCTTTGGCTTGATCCAGCAGGGCTCTTCTTATGTTCTTATGTTCTCATGATAGCTATAGAGAGCTGCAGAAGGGCTGCCAATGGCTTCAGGATGGCTGCAGAGAGCTGAAGGGGGGCTGAAAGGCTCATGCATATACTTGGCATGGGATGGACAGACTTCTGCATATACATGTAGCTTGGGCAGGTGCATTCTGTTCAACAGGCCATCCTCTGCCCCAGTACCAGCGCAGCTAAGACATCTGGCACCCAAAGGGCAAAAAAAAGTTACAACCTCCCCATGCAACAAAATCCAGAAATGTGATGACATGATGATATCAGAAGCAGTTGTGCTTTCATTTTCTGGTTATTTATAAATTTTGATGGCATATAGATAACTCAATGTAGTTTGTTTCATTGCATTCTGCATTAAATTGCCTCTTGAACGATGTATAACAAGATGGTATTGTTTCCAATGTTTCCACAATTTTGGCCAATAGTGTCAAGCTCCCTTGATACTATCTCAAGGTTGGGTACCAGGACAAATACCCCCCTGTTCCCCTTAGTTACACCATTGCTTCCCAGCCCCTCCCACATGCACTTAGCTCTGGACTTGCTGAACAGGCTGCTTCCTGAGGCTGGGAGTTGCCCTGAATTTCTTATCTTCACATCAGCCATGTGTCGACTGAGTCGAGGAGGGCCAGTGTGAATTTTACACTGAATTTTCTCCTCAGACAAAGCCTGCCCAATGTAGCCAATTCCCATTTTCCATGAATTTGTATGCATGCATGTATTCTTCAAAACTTTGCACTGGTCATTACTTTGCAAAAGCAAATTTAGCTCCCCTCCTGCTCTTAAAATTTTGTAGAGAGATATAACCTCTACTTAATTAAGCCGACTCAGTAGACTCGGACATCGTATAAAAATTCACACCAGTGTCATTTTCCTCCAATTTAATTTTTCCCCTGATGCTGCTAAAGGATTCAGCTGTTGACTGTCAGACAGAAAGTGTTTCTTGATCCCCTGCATAAATTATGAGTTAGCCCATCTAAGAATTGCCCCACTGCCAGGATGTCATTCTCCAATGAGGACGAACTTGACTTGGAATGCAGACTTTCTGCTGCAAAGGGCAATTTTAAATTTGTGTGTCATAAAGAACAAAAATATGGAGATCCTTGATGCTTGGATGTGATGCTCAAAATAATGAACCTGGTTTCAAGGAGCACGGTTTTGATTTATGGTCGGAGGCGGAGAATGGAAGGCAAATTGCTTCCGATCAACTGCTTGGTTCTCACCTTTCTTGTAAGACAGCCAAGAAATTCTTGGAGTTCAAGAATAGAACCAAAGCCACACCAAGGCCAAGGCTGAATTCTTGGAGTTCAAGAATAGGATCAAGGCCATACTAGCGACTGGAGTTTGTGTTTCGTTTCAGAGCATCCAAATGTGATTCCCATTTCTGACATACAAACAGAGTCAGGCAGGTTCATGGGCAGGGGTTGTCTTGGAGACCCTAGCAACTGGGCCTAAGTGCCTTATTCCCTGTGCCGCCAAGGTACCTCTCAGCTAGGGCAGAGTTGGGAACGAGTCACTGATCTCAAGTCTGAATCAAGTCACAAGTCTCCGCCCTACAATTTGACATGTGTACAAGTCCTAGCATGCCTATAGTATCTTGCCTCGCAGAAATTCATGAGTTACTTTGACTGGAATCGAGTCTTTATCTCCCTCCACATACCAAAAAATGAGAGGTGCTTGGGGGTGTTCTCAGAGTGGTCTTTTTACACTCCCCTAATGTTCTGGGAGAGAAAAGGCTGAGAAAGGCTGAAAGCTCTGGTAAACACTGAACTAGAACAGTGATAATCAACATTTTTCTTCTCACAGGACAATGACCTCTATGGTCTTCTCTTTAGTCTCTTCCTCTTGTGGTCACTTCTGGCTTCTAGGAGATTCTTCCAGGTTCTGTAGTTCTGTTTCTGGGGCTACTGTTTGTAGTAATGACACAAGCAGGAATAGAAATTTGTTGCTGCAGACAGTTGCCCTAGGGACAGTGCTGCAGAACCCGGAAGAATTTTTAAGGAATTTTCAATCTATGTGCTTGTCAACTTGAGGATACTGGCCGAGGTTCCTAGTCAAGGCCACCAAGGGACCACCTACAAGGCCTCTCCCTGAATTACCAGTCCAGGGGTGAGCAGGCCAAGCTGAGGCCTCCCAAGGCTTCGAGCAGACTGCATAGGTGAACCAACCCAGGATGTCAGCCCTGGAAGATGTCCCAGGGGAAGTCCCGCCCTCACAGGAGGGGCAGGGCACAGCCGGCCAGCCGGGCAGCTCATAAGGAAGCCAGCCTTCCTTATGGGGAGGGGTTACTCTCTCTGTAGCTGGAAGGCTGAGGAGAGGGTGGCCCAAGGAAATTGCAGATCTCCCTCCCTTTGAAAACTACCTTACGCACACCTGGAGGGGATTGGAAGGACTCCCCATCGCCCCAGCAGGGTTTGGATTGGGGACCTGGCATGGACCAAGGATGGGGGCTGAGGCCAGGGTGCCCCAGCTCCAAAGGAAGCCCCAGGAGCACCAAGGAGCACAGTAGGATGGGGGCAGGCCCCATTGCAACAACCCTGCTGTGGGTGACCCCAGCCCCTTGGCAAGGCAAGGCCCTGGCTAAGGGTGTTCCACTACCCAGCACGGGCTCAGGGCCCCCCCCCCAGGGGTGCCTCCTTGAGGTTGACTCAACCGTTGTCCACCCCTGGGGTAGCAAAAACGGTCAACCAAGACGAGAGGTACAGGGGTGCTAGGCACTACTCTGTATGAACTGTTCCAGGACCCTGTGACATAACAGGGCCCGATTAATGTACAGGCTCTAACCCAATTAAACCGTGCCTGAAAAAGACCTCTGAAGGCTGAGAAGGCTTATTTGTGCCAGGTTGAACCCCCTAGGGACCCGCAGATTGCCCACCAGCCCTTCACAACCTGTGGACCTTTCACGGTACACCAATGTGCCACAGCACACTGGCTGAAAATGGCTGAACTCGAACCAATTTTCCAACTGAGCTTCTTTCTGAGCTTGCCAACCAGCTTCTTTTACAGTTAGCTAAGGTTTGTAGAGTTTGAATCGTAGTCAGCACCCTGTTGAAAGAAATCCTTCCTGAGACTTTGGTAAGATTGTTTGTCCCCCAATCTTAGTGGGTCCCCTCAGTTTTCTGCTCTGCTTTCTGTTGCCACTTCCTGTGGTGCTCTTCTTCCTCTTTCACTCTACCTTTTCAAAGTGATTGCAGTGGGGTAGCTGAGGTGGGGCGGGGGGGGGCGTAAATTGCCCCAGATATCACACCTTGTGCAGGTGCATTAGAGGCCTCCAAAAGGCACTCCCATTTTTTAAACTGAAAACCAGAAGTACCTTTTGGAGGCTTCTAAGCCAACCCACCAAGGTCTGATCTGCAGCTTCAGAAGGCACTTCCAGTTTTCACCCCCCCTGAAGGTGTAGTTTTCATTAACAACCGGAACTGACATTTGGAGGCCTCGAAGATGTTCTATGGGAGAATTAAAAATGGGGGGAGTAGTATGGAGATATGAGGGTGCTAAAAAGTTTTGTGCCCTCAGACGCTTTTGCCACTGAGTTTTGCCACTGAGTGGCTGCATGCTCTTGTTGTGCAGGGAAAGAAGGGGCAACTGCTGTTTGGGGGGGGGGCTTTGGCAGTAAAGCAGACTAAAAAATCCAATGGAGAGACAAATAAACAACAAGTAGCCGTGCTGAGCTGCTGACCAGAAGGTTGGCAGTTCAAGACCATGCAACCAAGTGAGCTCCTGTCGTTTGTCCCAGCTCCTGCCAATCTAGCAGTTCGAAAACACCTAAAAATGCCAGTAGATAAATAGGGACCACTTCGGAGGGAAGGTAATGGCATTCCGTGCGCCTCGGCATATAGTCATGCTGGCCACATGATCACATGGAAGCTTGTCCTAGGACAAACAGTGGCTCTTTGGCTTAGAAATGGAGATGAGCACTGCCCCCTGCAGTCGGTCATGACTAGACCATTTGGTCATGGGGAAACCTTTACCTTTAATGTTCTGGTGGGCTAACGATGGGCTACTGAAAGTCCTTCACTCCTTCACTCACCATTTCATTTATGTAAAGAAAAACAACAACAAAAGCCGTACTGACCTGTTGTTCTTACTTGAGCAAGTGCAGAAAGATGATTGGCTCCATACAAATGGCTGCAACACAACCTCCCCCCAAAAATTCAGAAACAGAAAAGACAACCACCTTGTGTAACAAAAAGTGGATTTCCTAAACTCAAAATTGACCAATGAGACTGATTGATCCAAGAACCAATTAGGTGTTATTATAACACAGCAGATAACCAATCAGATGTTAGTATGACTCAGCTCTCATTTCCATGAATCAGAGCTAATATTAGAACACATATACAGTTGTGTGAGTGGCATCAAGTTGACCACTGGTTCTTTGTTGGTTACTGATTTGTTGGGTGATAGTACTGTTAAAAACAAACAAACAAGAGTTACACCAGCCCTAGTGATGCCACTGCTTTAGGCTGTGCATATGATATTGTAATTTATTCTGTATGGTCTGGCATGACTTCCGCTGTGCCATCATCTCTCACCAGGTGATGCAGACTCTACAGTAGTGATTGCCTCTGGCCAGTTGCAAGGGAGTGGCAACAAGATGCAAGGATATTGTGGTCTTATGTGGTCCCAGAGGCATCTGATGGGCCATTGTGAGGAGATGCAGGAAGCTGGACTAGATGCGCCCTTGGCCTGATCCAGCAGGGCTTAAGTTATGAATGAACATTGGACCACATAGATAATGCAAGTCTTTCAAATTAAACTTCCCTTGTAGAAGTTCCCTGGAGCTCCTCTGCCAATGTGAATTTGGGACACACATTTCCAGGATCGTTCCTGGACAAACACACAAGAACTTTCAGGAAGAGTGAGAAGTTTCTGAGTATCCTGAGTCAGGCCATCGGTCTCCAGTGCCCCTCAGTCCCAGGCAGTGAGGTTGTTTCTGTCAACTGCTTCCTGTTCCTTTATTTGAGACATCAGGGACCTTCTTGGTGGAGTGCATGTCACACTGAGCCATGGCCCCTCTCCATAAGAGCATGAGGAGTCATCATTCCATAGTTCTGAAACATTTCCACTAATTTGAGAGGTTCTCCTTAGGAGACACGTCCAAGTGTTCTGTGCAAAACTGAAAAAGGGTTTTGGTAAACAAGTACAATGTTTTGTCTTCTCTGCATGCCAAAGCCCTTAATGTTGAACTTTCCACCTGATTCCATGTGCCCTAATGCATTTCTTGTGTTAACATTCACTTTCTGGCTGGAGGTGGGAGTGAGGAAGCCTCTCCTTTTCACAGCTGACAACTGAAAATAAAGTGACATTGTGCCAAAAGGGACACGGCATCACCAATCTCAGTCAGAATGTTCCCTGACAACTGAGAGACAACAACCAGGCCTATGCCTGAAATGAGAATTATCTAACATTGCTGCTGAGATAGCAGTTTCACTCTCAGTTGAACTAGGAGCCCCTGGGAAAGGGCAAAAATGAAATATATATGTATACACACACCCTCTCCCTAAGACAGTGGTTCCCAAAGTGTGTGTCAATGCGTCCCTAGTAGGCTGTAGGGGCATCATGATGCAGAGGTTCCCAAATAAGTTTGGGACCCTCTACCCTAGGATGTTGAAAATAGTTGTTGATTACTGCCAACTTTATCAGAACAAATAGAAATTGTTTTTCTTGTATTCTTTCAAATATAAATTGTTTTTCTTGCATTCTCTCAAACATTCCAGGTGGCTATTGCTTGGGCTGTTTTCGGAGCCAGGGCTGGTGGATGTCCTCCTGAAGCAGCATGCCAAATGCCAAATGCCGCCCCCTTTACCCAATGATGTGCCAACTTCTTCTCCTCCCACTGTCCAGTGTTCTAGTCCAGCACTCTCTACCCCTCCATATTTCCTCTCTGTCCTTTTTCTCTCTCTTTCTTGTCCAATCCAGTGAATGGAAGAATAAGGAAAAGCAGAGGAGGCAAGAAAGCAGAGATGGTTCTCCCATCTGAACTGCCTGAGGCACATGCTTCAACTGAACTCATGGGTGGGCCGGTCCTGTTAGGAACAATGGCTTGTTGACATTTCTACTGCTGCTGTTATGCTGGGTGGACTTGCCTATTGAAAGAAAGCCTACAGGTGCACTCTGGAACTGTCCATAAGCACCTGGAATACCTCTTACTTGTGTGGAAAATGGACCATTATGAAAATAACCTAACATTGTATATGATTCTTAGTCAATCAAGTTTAGAACACTGCAGGTTCAATTCTTGACATCTCCAAATAAGGCTGGTAAAAAGTCCCAGTTGAAGAGTTACAAGACTAGAATGAGGAGGACCAACAGTGTAATCTCAGGCATGCTACTCTTTCTCAGTAAGCCCCACTGTGTTCCATGGGAGGGCACAATCCTAACCTGGAGTTAGGCTGGCACAGTTAGGCCAGCAAAGTTTGGCCAGCACAAGGGCCACTGTAAAGCAATTATGGACCACTCTCAGGAAGGATGGTACACATCTGTGTGCTGGCCTCTCTGACGCCGAGAGTGGTCCAAACATGCTTCCCTTGTGCCAGCCAAACTTTGCTAACTGTGCCAGCCTAACTCCTAGTTAGAATTGTGCCAGTCTCAGGTATGTCTGTTTAGAATCTTAGGTTGAGAGACTGATTCAGTACAAGGCAGTTTCATCTGACTATATTTGAATTGCTAACATAGTTTAAGGTGACTCGCAGTCTTGTTTGAGCCCCTGCACCTCTCAAGACTCAGCACTGGTAACAGCATTTAATAAGAGGGTAATGAATAATTGCACCTTGACATGTCTTATGTTTGGAAAATATAAGAAGGCAGGAATGCAGCACAGGAGCATTGCAAATTATATGTCACGCATGTCACCTAATACAATAATTTGCATTTAATTTACAGATGCTTCAGGACCCATCCGATTGCTTTTTCCTCAACTGTTTCCCCACTTCCTGTTATGGCCTTCCATTTAGACGTCCACTGTGGTTTGGAGTGCATGAACATCCTGCTAATTAAGATAAATTTCCAGTGATGGATTCCCATATTTATTTGCATTCTCCCAGTGAAAAATACCGAACAACATCATGCTAATTAGGTACAAATGAAGTTAGGTCTCCAAATGGAAGGTTAAGATGAATTGCTAACCCTGCTGCCTCATGGCGTGGAGGAACAAATAAGCGCAACTCGTATGCCATGAAGCTTGGCAGTGGAGATTCACAAAAGGGACATTTTAATGGAAATGAAAGTTCTCAGGAGTTGGGTAGCTCTATTAGCCCACAGCAATCTGTAATGTAGAGCCAGTGATTTGCCAGCAATTCTTAGGAAGCATCAAGACTTGCTGGGCTTAACAGTAGCAATGCAAAGGACTGGCCGAAACAGACAAGGGAAATAAAGCTATTGACAGCCCAATCCGGCATAGTAATAGCAGGGCTGCATCCTAAAATCATTAGGAGGCGGCAGCAGCACCCGGGCACTGGCATAACTAGAGTTTGTGTCACCCCCTATCATGGATCTCCTCCTCCCAAACCATACACAATAAATGACAATACCATATGCACAACCTAAATGCAGTGTTATCACTTGGGTTGGTGTTACCTCATCAACTTTATTTAGCCATAGTATAGGTCACCCAACAAATTAGTAATCAACTAAAAACCCGTGGCCAATTTGATGACACTCACACAATTAAATAAGAGTTCTAGTATTGGGTCAGATACATGGAAATGAAAACTGACTCATACTAATCATTTTTTTAAATTGTAATTTTCACATAAAAATGTTGTATTTTCAGTTTTTAGTTTTTTGGCCATGGCTTTTGATAGAATAAAGATATGGCACTGTTTTTTTTTTAAAGTTCCTCATGAAATTCCACATCCAATGGTATATAACATGATTGTGTTATTCTGTAAAATTGTGATTTTTAAAAAATCATGATTTTTACATTAAAAGTTGTATTTTGGGGTTGTAGTTTTTTGGCCATAACTTTTGATAGAATGAAGATATTATACTCTGGTTTTTTTCCATTGAATTCTGGGTGTACTTCTGCATCCAACGGTATATAGCCTGATGGTATTATCTTTTAAAACTGTCATTTTAGCAATTTTGGTCCCTGGTGATGTCATGCACCATCACCTGGTGCGGCCCATCCCCCGCACTCCCCTAGCGATGTCACTGCACCAAGGTAAGCACCAGCAAGCCTGAAGGGGCTGCTTGGATCTGTACCTGCTGTTTTGCAGGCACAGTTGAATGTGCAAAGCAGAGACCTGAATCAGGACCGACGAGGCTGGGGACGGGGTTTAGGATTCGGCACTATGCCCGTCATGCATCACCGCCTCATCACTGCCCACTGCACCACCCCGTTTTGCTCCAGCACACCTCAGGCACACCCTCAGTGAGGTCCTGAGCCGACCGAGCACTGCCGATGCTCGACCAGCACACAGCTGGCACTGCTGATGGGCACAGCGGCGCCTGTGCGCTGATGCTGATGCTTGCACTGGTCCAGCTTGCACTGCTTGCACTGGGCCTGCTGGTGCAGATGCACTTGACTGCACATTTGCAATAGCACTGGACCGGCGCAAGAACATAGTGCTGGCACAACACAGGTATAGGATGGCAAGAATCCATCCCAATGTATGCAGCACAATGCATTCAGGAAGTGTCCAGCACAGATGGGGCATCTTGATTGGTGGGGCCGGCGGCCAACCCCCATGCTCCAGGGCTGCTGTTTTGGGGCCGTCCCTCTGAGCTGCCCTGCTGGGCACGGACCAAGGCACATGGAGCCTGGCAGCTGGTGGGGCTCAAACCTTCTGCCCCACACTTGCACTGGGTGGCCAGCACTGAACCCATGAGGGAGGCCACGCATGCAGTTCCAGGCTGCTCGCTATTTTTAAAATTGTCAAGGCACATTATCAGTCTTTTGAGAGTTGACAAGACACACCATGCTGCTGGTGTGGGGCTCACACCCCTCAGTGGTCCTATTAATAAATGATGTTTTAAAATAAATAAATCTGCCGAACTCTCACAGCATGCATACATTTTTGCGGCATGCCACAGCACACTGGTTGAAAATAGCTGCATTAGGGCATTGTGGCAGCCTCGCAGGTACACTGTAGGATGTCCCCAGTGACCCTCTTACTTCTTGCCCCAGACACCACCAACTTGGGTTTCATAAAATCTTGTGAGTTTTACAACAGCGGTGCCCAAATCTCATGTGATTTGGGCACCACTGCCATCTTGTATTTCATGAAATCTCATGAGATTTAGGATGCAATCCTAACCTGGAGCACAAGTCAGTTCTGCCCAGCTGTGAGGCCCGGCCGGGCGAACAGGGGAACCCCAGGACGCCCCCCACTCACCCCACAGCCACTTGGGGTGGAGAGCCCCACTGCCCGGTGGGGTGATGCCCCACGGAACCCCTGAGCTGCCTGCCGCCAGCCGGCCAGCCGGCCAGGGCACCAGCAGGGCAACCTGGAGCTGAGTGGGGAGAGGCTGCCGCCCGGCCGAGCCCCCCCCCCAGACGTCCCGGTGACTAGCCCCACCCGGGAGATGTCCAGCACCGAGATCTCGCGAGATCTCGGCCCGGTAGTCTCACTGGAAGGGGCAGGACTGCCAGCAGCCCTGACCAGGCTCATAAGGAGCCCAGCCGGGAAGGAGAATTGTTGACGCTCCTGTTCCTGCAGAGGCAGACCTGAAGAGAGGACCCCCACGGCTTGGAGCCCTCCTCCCTTGCCTGGCTACCTGAGGGGGGTGCCCCCGACCCACCCTCGGGAAGAGGGTGGGGAAGGTGGTGGAGAGCCGAAGAGCTCACCCCCGGCTGGGAAACCTCCCTCCCCTGCACGCCCCCCCCTCGGGACCCCCCGATGAGCTCCTGGGGGGGCCGCTGCACCCCGGAACAGGGGAGAACCGAGACTCCCAATTGTGCCACAGCGTGGGGGGACCCCACTCCAGCAGAGAGGCACCCATCTGCGGAAGCGCCACCCCACCACTGACACCACTCCTGCTGAAGGGCAAGCAGGAGGAGGGGACCGGGGGGGCCTATGATGGAACGAGGCTGACCCCAATGAATGTGAAGTGCTTTACCCAAATAAACTGGCTTTGTCAAAACAGCCAACAGGGGGCCTAGGTCATTCTTCGCCAGGAGTCCACTCATGAGCAGTGCGCACCGCTCCTTATACCGCCCCCCGATGAGCAACGATGGCAGGGCCACCCGTATGGACATCACACCAGCCCAGGAGTGTGACAAATGTAAAATGCGTTTGGACCACTCTCAGATTTGTGCACTGGCCTCCCTGACTCCAAGAGTGGTGCAAACATGCTTTACAATGCATCTCCAATTTGTAATCCAGGTTAGGACAACTGACTTGTGCCAGTCTTACAGCCTTACAATCTAGAGCACTCTACGGGCTGGCACAAGTCCCTTGTGCAGGCCCAGCATTGTTGCAAAAGCACTATAAGGCATGTTTGGTGTGTCAAAATTTCAGAAAATGCTTAACTGGTATGTCACTCTGCTGGCATGTCACACAGTCCCCACCCCAAACAAAAGAGAAACAATTTTTTACATCCGTGGTTCTCAAACGTTTTAGCACCGGGTCATACTTTTTAGAATGACAACTTGTACGGCACCCACCAGAAGTGATGTCATGGCCGGAAGTGCAGCCATTGTGACACCAGAGCCTGCTGCTTTCCTGAGACTGCATCAAGAGGTTGAGTTATTTCTCTGCCATTTTCCAATAGCAAAGTGAATCAGAAAGAAAAAAGCCTATTTACAACCTTGACGCAAGCAAAACAACCACATACCCCTACCTCTTTCCAGCATCTCATTTTCAATATGGCTGCTCTAGGTGCTTTGCGACCCACCTGAAATTGGCTCGCGACCCACTAGTGAGTCCCAACCCATAGTTTGGGAACCACTACTTTACATATTCATTTTAAAAAAAATACAGTCCAAGCATGTATTATATAAAGAAATGTCAAATGTCAAATAATTTCTTTTAAAAAATGAAATAAAAGGAAAGGAAAGTATGTCACCCAAAATGTCATGTAAATACTTCCTATGAAAGGTCCAAACTTTGTGCCCATCAAATGCTCCCCAGTGGTTCATTATGATTCAAATAGAAAAGAACAATTGTGGGAAGTTCACTCACAAGTGTTCAAATGATTGTGGGCACATTAATGCTTTGCTGGATTTCTGGTTGCAGAGAAGGGGGGAGGGGGTCAATGCAGTGGTGTCATCTAAATGATTTAAGAACAGGTACTCACTTTTGATTGGCATGTGTCGGGACCCGCCCACCAGAAGTAACGTCATAAGCCAGAAGTGAGGTCGTGGCAGGAAGTGACATGAAAAAAGCCCTTTTTGAGGCCTCAGACAATTTTAAACTGACCCAACAGTTGCAACAGTATTCCACAGCACCCCCAGAACATGTTAAGGAGGCCTGGCATCATGTTAAAGTGACCCAACAGTTCCAAAACCCCGGAGCAGCTCATTTTTCAGTGTCAAGGCCAGGCCAGGCAAGGCTCCGCTCACTGCCTGCCTGCCTGCCTGGCTCTGAGAACGTGCAGGCAACTCAAACGTGCAGGAAATTCAAACGTTGCAGGGGGCGGAGTCGACGAGTGGGCGGGCGAATGGGCGGGGCCAGCCATAATCCTAGAAACCGGTACTCGCGTACCCCCGCGTACCCCCTGCATGACATCACTGGGTTTAAAGCTTCCCCAGCAAAATGCTTGCAACATTTACGTTATGCAGAAATAGATGCGTGATCACAGCTACTGGTTGCATATCTTGGCTGTAGATATCAGAACAGAAGGAGGCATATACATACAGAAACACAAACACACACACAGAGAGAGAGATGATAAGCATATATAAGAGTTTTACGGAGAAATGTGAAAATTTTGAGAGATTTGGAGATTAAACACAGTGGATTAAAAATAAGCATCAGTGTTCCACAAGGGGTATTATACCACATCTTCGTTTCACAGCAACACATTATTTTTTCCTTCACCCCATTGTTCCTACAATAAGAAATGTATTGTTGCTCTATCCACCAAAAGAGATTGTAGATATTCCTTCTCCTCCTCAATTTATAATTAAAATGCATTGGGAAGGTTTTCCTCCACCCTTTCTGTTGTTTGATTTGCCATACTGAATTTCATTTTATGTGCCTGGAGATTAAATCAAGACTTGAATTTGAAAAGCAGGACAATACTGAATCTCTAAAGGCCTATCAAAAAAAATTGCTGTCTCCTTAAGTGAGCGAAATTTTCCATTTTCTCTCAACCTATTAATATTAAGATACAATCATGGCGGGGGGAGGGAGTTGCAGAGCTTTCGAATATTTCATTTTGGTGAAGATGTGACACAAAAAAAGTTAAAAGCAGTAATTTAGGAAACTTAAATGTGACAATGTATGATAGATGTGAGTTGGCAAGGCAGGAAAATGAAAAACATTAAAATCATATATTAGAATAGATCAAACTCCACATACCCGTCTGTGTCAGCAAGTTTCTTTTGATATGTCAAGTCCCCAAAGGGTTAGAGCTCAAGTAGACTTTGAATACGTGTTTTAAAGGGAATATGTTTATGTTTGGGAGTGAAATGAGGCCATGCCGGAAAAAACCAAACCACTAAAAATGGAATTCAACCTATTCAAGGTTGCTCAGTTCATTGGGTGGTTCATGATTTTTGTGACAACACAGGTCTCTCTTGGACAGGTTTCCTCCTGGACAAGACAGAGTTATTAGGAGAATCTGGGATCCTGCCAAAGAACATGAGTCTCTAGGGATGCAATCCAACAGCCCCTTATGGCCAGCGCATGTATGTTGCGTCAGCCCTGTGCTGCTGTGAAAGTGCCATAAGGCACTTTCATGCCAGTTCAAGTGGTGCTGGACCGACATTACCTTGCAGCCCCAAGGTTGGGTGCAGGTAAGCTGCCCTTGCTGTGACTTAGTGGGCAATCCTAACCTGGAGTTAGGCCAGCACAGTTTGGCCTGTGCAAGGGACACCATAACGCAATTATGGACCACTCTCAGTCAGGAAGGATGGCACACATCTGCTTCTCTGACTCCAAGAGTGGTCCAATCATACTTTACTGTGTCCCTTGTGCAGGCCAAACTTTGCTAGACTAACTGTGCTGGCCTAACTCCAGGTTAGAATTGCGCTCTTAGTTCGGCAATGCAGGGGCATTTTTCTGGGCAGGGGAGAAGGTGGGAGGGGCAACATGGGGTGGAGGGGAGGTGTTCTGATGGTCAGGGTGGCCTGAGGAGGAGGTGGAGGCTGAATCCAGCATAACTTGTGGCCTGCTTGGACTTGTGCTTGCTAAATAGCAGGAGCAGGTCCAAGCAGCCCCATGGGATGGCTGGCGCCTACCCCAGGGTAAGGGAACAAACATCCCTTTGCCCTATGGAGGCTCCAGCAGATTTCCATCCTGTGCTGGATACAATGCAGGCTTACCTGCCTGCCTGTTCCAGCACAGGTTAGGATTGTGCCCTAGATCTCTTTGAAAAAAAATTAGTAGCATCAGTAGGATGCACCAAACTTAAGAGGGCATAAATATAAAGGTTTCCCCATGACTGAATGGTCTAGTTAGTAGGGGGCGGTGCTCATTTCAATTTCTAAGCCGAAGAGCCAGCGTTTGTCCAAGGACAAGCTTCCGTGGTCATGTGGCCAGCATGACTATAGTCATGGAAAGCCAGCATGGGAAGCCAAGGCACACGGGACACCATTACCTTCCCACCAAAGTGGTACCTATTTATCTACTCACATTTTTAAATGCTTTCAAACTGCTAGGCTGGAAGGAGCTGGGACAAGCAACGGGAGCTCACTCCACCATGCAATCTCAAACTGCCCACCTTCCGATCACCAAGCTCAGCTCAGTGGTTTAACCCGCAGCACCACCATGTCCCTTCCTAAAAGGGCATGGGATTCATTAATTCAACCAACTTTATGGATACTATGCATGTGCGTACACACACCTGCGCACATACACAATTATGACAGAAAGCCAAAAATTGTACCACTGCCATCACGAACCAGGCATTCAGAGGATATTAACTTGAATCCTGCAAAGGAGACCCAGATCCATAACTACCCACAAGGAAGGTTATTGGTTTGGCGATAAAGAGATTTGTTACTAGAAGCCATTCTTCCAACCTAGTCTTAAATGCAATCCTGTGGGTTATCAGGGGGAACATGAAAAATGTGCGTATCTGACATTCCTCGCAAGAAGTTCTTGCTGATTTTTGTAAGGCAGAGCCAGTATCGCCATCGCCATCTTGGAACTGCATTGTGCAGGCAGAATACGATATTCTTGAAACACGAGAGAGATGATAATCCAGCCAGGCTGGCCTTAACTAGAGAGGAAACACAATGTGCTGGATCTTATCCAGTGATAACTGGGCAAATAAGGAAGATAGTAGATAAAAGGTTCTAACCTCTTCATTTCTCTGTAGGGATGGCGTCATGATTTATGTTTTTTCAGTGAAACAATCAATGTTCATAGTCCGAGGACTATACAAAGGCACAGAAAGACAAAATAGGAAAAGCTTTCCCAGGTTCTGCTCCTTATTATTTGGTAGATTTATTCCCAAATAGGACGGCGGGCACCTTCCTCGCATCCGCAGGGCCTCTCCTTTTGAAAAGATGGTGCTGTCAGTCCTATTCATGGGCTGTCCCGCAGCCACACTCGTTGCAAGCTAATGAGGCAAATGACAGGGCTCTGTATCGCCATGGTAGATTATTATTTGGTAGATTTATTCCCATCATTCATTCATGATAAAACACTGCAGGAAAACCATCTTACCGTGTTTGTACACATCAAGGTTCTTTTTGTGTGGTATTTATAAGCATGTCCATATCTCCTTCTGAATATTAGAGCACAATCCTAAAGGTGCTCTAGGCTGGCACAAGTTGCTTGTGCCGACTTGAAAGTGTCGCAAACACGCCATGAAAGCACATTTGCGCCACACGTGGAGGCAAGGAGGCAGGTGCATGGATGTGCACCATCCCTTCCTGCCCTACAACTGGAGTCAGGTAAGGCCAGCATCCGGAGAGTGGCACAAGGGCTTGGAGTTCGCGGAGGGAGGGGAATGAGACAGGGAAATGAGGTGGGCAGACTGGCCTGGGGAGGGGGTGGAGCCAGGAGCCAGGGCTTAGGCCATTTCCTAACCTCCGCCCCAGCCTGGTCGGCCTCAATCTGGGTCACTTGGATTTGCCCCAGCAGTTTCATGGCTGCATAGGGGTACCCCTTTCCCCAAGGTGACCTCTAGCTGCCTCCTAACCAGGACCGCCGGACTGCCTGTTCCAGCTCAGGTTAGGATTGCACTTTTAGTAAACAAACATTACAAAAAAAAATCTTAATCTTAAAGGCCTTGTCACATCCACCTCCATGGGCACCTCTCCGTGACCCCTCAGCAACCCGGCCCGGCGGGATGCGTGTACCTGTTGGCGTCAGTCGTGGCTTCGGCGGACAGACAGGCGGGAGGCAAGGCTCACGGTTTGGAGGGACTTTATTGCGAAGCCATGCTTGATATTCATGGGAGGCTAAGCCTGGGATACAGATGGAGGGACCACGTTCCTGCACGGGCCCCCACAGTCTCTGTCAGTAGCCCCCCCCCCCAAGTCTCTTAGAAGGAGCGGGGCTCAATGTGAATATCACCGCTGTCATGGCACGATGGCGGGTCGTTCTGTTCCAGGGGCCTTGGCCCAGGGTCTGGGGCGGTCTCCGGACCGTGCCCCTGGTCTGGACCTTGGTGCCCCCGCACAGGCCGGAGCTGGGGCTCTCCAGCCCGGGTCGCTGTGTCCCAGCATGGGGGTGCCTGCCCCTACAGCCCTCGCCCCAGGGGCAGAAGGGGGAGTTGCCGTTGCCCAGGTGTGGCACCCCCCCCCGGGTGGCCCTGTCGGCTGCTGGCCAGGCCCCTACAGGGGTCCTCAAGGAGGTTGTCTGGGGAGGAGGGTGGCTGGCCCCCGCGGTCTCCTCGAGCGCTTGACTTACGCCCCGCGCCAAGGAGCGACCGCCCGGCTCCCCGGCCAAGCTCCTTATGAGCATGGGCCGGGGATCCGGAAGTCCCTCCCCCCTGGCCCAAGATCTCGCGGTTGTCTTCTCGCGAGATTTCGGGCCTGCCCGGAAGTCCCACCCTGGATGAAATCCTGGGCTCGGGATCTCACGAGAGATCGGGCTGACCAGGCCCCAGGCCTGGCCAGCCCTCCTGAGGCTCCATGCCACGCGTGGGGGGGGGCCCAGCCCGGCCGCCCCTAGCCGCTCGCAGGGCACAGCATCGGCATCCCGCTCTCCCCAGCCCGGTGCGCGGAGCCCTCCCGGCCACCCCGCGGGCTCTTCTCCGCCAGGAGCTTGTGGCGGCTCCGCGGGGGCCGTCCATGTTGGCTCCACCCTTCCACCGCCTCCAGGTAAGGGTGCTTGCGCTGGGGGGATTGGGGCGCCACGCTGCTGGTGACACACACACCCTGTAAAACCGGGGCGGCGCCATCATCTGGCCATGGAAGGTCCAAGCCCTGTCGAGACAAAAAATCCGCATTAGCATGCTGTTTCCCTTTTCTATACTGCACCCGGAATGCATATGGCTGCAGGGCCATATACCACCAGGTCAGTCGTGGGTTTGTGTCATTCATTCGATGCAACCAGGTTAGGGGCGCATGGTCTGTTACCAGGGTAAATGGAGCCCCCAGAAGGTAATATCTCAGGGCGTGTAAGGTCCATTTTATGGCCAAGGCCTCGCACTCGATCACTGGCCCCAAATCACTTTCAATCACATCACTCTACATCAGCATCTGTCATCCCTTTTCAACTCATAGCACACTGACAAGGTATTGAAATCATCAAGGCACACCATCAGTTTTTATGGCAAGTGACACAGCACCTCACACTCCCAGCAGGGGGCTCACATCCTCCAGTGGCCCTACTACTAAATGATTCTCTTCCAAAATCCCGCAGCATATCTGTGGACCATCCGTAGGACACTGGTTGAAAACCACTGCTCTACATGATCCAGTCCACGGTGTATCCAAAGCTGCCACCAAATTGTCTCCTGTCAAATATCCGAGGACAAAAAGAACGGTTAGGAAAGCCAAAAGAGTTTCAATAATTCAGGTAACATAGGTATATGGCCAGTGACGTTCCTATAGGGGGACAAATAGCTAGGTTGTGCAGGAGCTCCTGTGTAACGTGCCCCCCCTCGCCTCCAGAGCGAGGCTTGGATAGGCAAGTCTCTGAGTCAGTTCTCCAAGCCTTGAATGGCTCCGGAGGTGTGGGAGGGGCTGCGTTACACAAGAGCTTTGTTGTTGTTGTTCAGTCGTTAAGTCATGTCAGACTCCGCGACCCCATGGACCACAGCACGCCAGGCCTCCCTGTCCTCCACTAGCTTCCGGAGTTCACCCAATTTCATGTTCATCGCTTCGGTGACACTATCTAACCATCTCATCCTCTGCCACCCCCTTCTCCTTTTGCCTTCAATCTTTCCCAGCATGAGGGTCTTTTCTAAAGAGTCCTCTCTTCTCATGAAGGCGGCCAAAGTATTTGAGCTTCAGCTTCAGGATTTGTCCTTCTAGGGAGCAATCAGGCTTGACTTCCTGGAGGATTGACCGATTGGATCTCCTTGCAGTCCAGGGGTCTTCTCCAACACCATAATTCAAAAGCATCTATTCTTCGGCGCTCTGCCTTTCTTATGGTCCAGCTCTCACATCCATACATTGCTACTGGGAAAACCAGACCTTTGACTACGTGAACTTTTGTTGGCATGGTGATGCTAATTTCATGGCTGCAGTCACCATCTGCGGTGATCTTGGAGCCCAGGAAAATAAACTCTGTCACTGCTTCCATTTCTTCCCCTTGTATTTGCCAGGAAGTGATAGGAGTGGTTGCCATGATCTTAGTTTTTTTAATGTTGCGCTTCAAGCCAATTTTGGCACTTTCCTCTTTCACCCTCATCAGAAGGTTCTTTAGGTCTTCCTCACTTTCTGCCATTAGAGTGGTATCGTCTGCATATCTGAGGTTGTTGATATTTCTCCCAGCAATCCTGATTCCAGCTTGTGAATAATCCAGCCCAGCTTTTCTCATGATGTACTCTGCATATAAGTTAAATAAGGAGGGTGACAGTATACAGCCTTGTTGTACTCCTTTCCCAATTTGAAACCAATCAGTTGTTCCATGTCCAGTTCTAACTGTTGCTTCCTGGCCCGCACACACAAGAGCTAGGCTCCTGCAAAAGATAGCTATTTGCTGCCCGATAGGAATGCCACTGCATATGCCAGGGAGAGCACTTGCATATTTCGAAGTGTGCCAAGCCAAGAACACATGGATTATAGGAGTTGCCAGCAGAGCAAATTTGTTCAAATCAAAATACACACAGGAATGTTCCATGCAGAAAACATATTGATATCCTGGCATTCGTCTATAAAACTCAAGACTGTATAGAGAGGGCTCCCATTTCAGAACTGTGCAAACTCAACCCTCCTTAGCTTCAGAGGCCAATCCTATGCATGTCTATTCAGAAGAAAGTCCCATTCTAATCAATAGGGCTTACTCCCAAGGTCTGTCCCTGTGCTGGTTTTTGGACCTCATTTGGATATTGAGGTGGAACTTTGTAAAGCTGAGAATTACAGTCCTGTCATTTTTCATGGAACGTAACAAGGGATAAAAGATCATTGCAGAACACAGTGTGGTGCATTAAAAGAAGATTACCGTTTTGCAAGAAAGCTGAAGCAGCCTGGAAACCCACAATTACAAAGAAAAGGCAACATATGTTCTCCAGCACCGACCTGCAATTGGGGGCATTAAGGAGATCATTAAAAGGATGCCCCATTGTGCATTGTGCATTATGAGACATATGTTAAGTTTTCCCTAAACTGTGAGATTTCCTGGTTTTATTGTATTTCACAATCCTAATGATTTTCCAGTGTATTGTTCAAACAAGGAAGCTGGGCTGCAGCTCTCTGCAAAGCAGAGCCAGGAATAGATAGTCTGTCAGATAATCTGGCAGAAACAATGTCAACAGAGAGAGGCAGTGGTCTGAAGACACATGATCAGGCAAGCTTGGTGAAGGTAAGCTCATTGGGGGTGGGGTGTAGATCTGGACACTGAGTGGGATCAGGTGAGTATGGCTGATGAGGCCACATCTGTCAGGTACACCTCTGATCTGGAGTATTTTTGCATTGCATAATCTTTCCAATGTATGTTCTCCTGCAGGAAGCAAGCAACAAAAATGATTACAGGGCTGGGGCACCTTCCTTATGAAGAAAGACTGGAGCTAATGGTATTGGCTCTTGCCTTTCCATTGGACTATTTCAGTGATGTGGAGAGGGGGGGTCTGTCCTTTGTATCAACCTACCCAGGCCTCGTGCTCTGCAGAGGACACTCCAGCTTCGCATACAGCGTGGTAACAACACGGGAAGTAGCAGTTACTGGTTATATGTCTTTGCTCGATTGGTGTAGAGCATGACACCAGGAACTACTTCCAACTGTGGGAGAGGTCATCGTACCTCATTGGGCAGCTACTGCCCACCTTAAGATGGGCAGCCCCCAGTCAGTAAAGTGCTGCCTCGCCACAGTCTGTTAACCTCACAGGGTGCGTGGGATTTAGGGTGAAAGACGACAAGCAGATAGATAACTCTGCACCATGCAATAAACATAAGAAAATTTCTGCCTTAAAGTTGGGCACCTGGAATGTTTGGACAATGACCCCTGGCTTTTCTGACGACCTTCAAGAAATAGATGACGTATGCAAAACAGCTGTCATCAACATGGAGCTGAGCAGACTGCAGATGGACATCGTTGCTCTTCAAGAGACAAGGCTGCCAGACTCAGTATCTGTCAAGGAGAGAAATCTCTCATTCTTCTGGCAGGGAAAACCATTGAATGAGACTAGGGAATATGGGGTTGGCTTTGCAGTCAATAACACCCTACTGGGATCCATTATTCCACCTACGGCAGGAAGTGAAAGAATTCTAGTCTTTGCAGCTCCACTCATCAGCCGGACTGGTCACTCATAAATGCATATGCACCGACACTGTTGTTTTCAACAGAATCCAAATTCTATGATGATCTGGCCGCCACCATCAAGGAAATCCCTGAGAAAGAGCCATTGTTCATCCTTGGTGACATTAACGCTAGAGTTGGTGCTGATCACAGTTTTTGGCCCACTTGTTTAGGTCAGTTTGGCCTGCTGGAGTTTTGCTGTTATTGCAGTTTTTGTGTCAGCAACATGTTCTTTAATATGAAGCCTCAACATAGTCTCTAGGAGACATCCAAGATAGAAGCATTGGCATCAGCTCAATTTGATTCTTACCAGATGCTCCAGCCTTCCCAGAATTATGATCACACGCAGTTATCAGGGTGCTGACTGCAATACCAACCACTCCCTGGTGTGCAGCAGAGTAAAATTGCAAACAAAGAGATTGCATCACTTGAAAAAGGAAGGAAGACCACATATCGACATCAGCAAGACTTGCGATCAGGGAAAAGTGGAGGAATTTGCGCAAGCGCTTGAGGAAACTCTCCCAGGCCCAGCTGATGCAAATGCATCTGAAGGATGGGAACATTTCAAGAATGCTGTTTATAACACTACCTTGTCAGTATTTGGTAAAAAGACTGGTAAGACAGCAGATTGGTTTGAAGTCAACTCGGAGGAGCTGATACCAGCCATCGAGGAAAAGAGCAGCAGCATTCAAAACTTTAGCAGCATACAAAGCCTGTCCTAGTGAGTGCAACCTGCTCACAGCAAAGTCCAACGGACCACCAGGAGATGTGCTAACAATTATTGACCAGCTCTGCTCTCAGATTCAGATAGCAGCTGACACAGGTAGTGCTCTGTGATGGTATCAAGCAGGCTTTAGGTCCAATACAGAAGAAATCTTCCCCTCTGAAGTCTGCTACAGGCGAGGTCATCATTGAGTGCCTGCCTGTCTTGGAGGAGCTTGACAGTGAACCAACTTTAGAAGAACTGAACGTGGCCCTGGACTCCCTTGCCTCTAGCAAGGCACCTGGGAAAGATAACATCCCTGCTGAAGTTCTGAAGTGCTGTAAAAAGATCATTGCCACTGAATTGTATGAAATCTTTTTTTTTGCTGGAGGGAAGGTGGAGTACCACAGGACATGAAGGATGCAAACATTGTCACACTGCATAAGAACAAAGGAGACAGGGGTGATTGCAATAATTACAGTGGCATCTCTTCTCACCGTTGTACGGAAGCTGCTTGCCTGTGTCGTACTGAAGAGCCTCCAGGTGCTTGCAGAGAGCGTTTACCCAGAATCTCAGTGTGGATTCCGAGCCAACAGAGCCACCACTGATATGGTATTTTCCCTCAGACAGTTGCAGGAGAAATGCAGGGAACAACAGCTACTCTTTGTAGCCTTCATAGATCTTACGAAGGCTTTTGACTTGGTTAGCAGGGACGGCCTTTTTAAAATTCTCCCCAAGATTGGATGTCCACCCCAACTCCTCAACATCATCAGGTTCTATCATGAGGAAATGAAGGTATCATGAGGAAATGAAATCAGATTCCTTTGACATTTGAAGTGGAGTGAAGCAGGGCTGCGTCCTCACACCAACTTTGTTCAGCTTTGTTTGCTGTCATGCCAAAGCATGCTTTTGGAACTGCAACACAGGACATTTGTCTCCTGACCAGATCAGATGGAAAGCTCTTTAACCTCTCTAGAGCAAAGTCCAAAGTCCAGTTGAAATGCTTGCAGGACTTCCTCTTCGCCAACGATGCTGCTGTTACTGCTCACTCTGCTGAAGACCTTCAACAACTCACGAATTGTTTTAGCAAGGCCTGCTAAGATTCTGGATTAACAATCAGCCTGAAGAAAACACAAGTCATGGGTCAGGATGTGGACTCACCTCCAATCTCTGCACAAGAACTGGAGGTTGTCCATGACTTTGTGTACCTTGGCTCAAGGATCTCTGACACTCTTTCTCTAGATACTGAATAAACGCATTGGTAAAGCAGCTACTAGGTTTTCCAGATAGTATGGCTTACTTAAAGAGAGTATGGCTTAATAAGAAGCTGATGGCACAGACCAAGATCCAGGTCTATATAGCTTGTTTCTTGAGCACACTCTTGTACTGCAGTGAGTCTTGGACCCTTTTCACATGGAAGGAGAGGAAGTTGAACACATTTCATATGTGCTGTCCGACGCATTCTTGGTATCACCTGGCATGACAAAGTTCCAAATAGCATAGACCTGGAATGAGCTGGAATTTTTAGCATGTATTCAGTACTGAAACAGCAACATCTACGCTGGCTTGGGCATATCGTGAGAATGGCTGATGGTCGGATTCCAAAAGATCTCCTTTCTGGAGAATTAGTGCAGGGAAAGTGCCCTAGAGGGAGACCACAGCTGCGATACAAGGATATCTGCAAGAGGGATCTGAAGGCCTTAGGAATGGGCCAACAGATGGGAAACCTTGACTACTGAGTGTTCAGCTTGGAGGCAGGCGATGCAGCATGGCCTCTTCCAATTAGAAGACACACTTGCTCAACATGCTGAGGCAAGGAGGCGGCCCTGAAACCAACAAAATCAGGGAGCTGGACAGGGGACAGACTGTATTTTTCCTCAGTGTGGAATGGATTGTCACTCTCGAATTGGCCTTTTTAGCCATACCAGACGCTGCTCCAGGACCTCTATTCAGAGCACTACCATAGTCTTTTGAGACTGAAGGATGCCAGTAAGAACAGCAAAGCAAATGATGGGGAGAATGCATCTGAAATTAAAGTTCCCCTGGCTTCATGAGCCAACCTAATGGGTCAGACTAGCAGGTTAAACAAGCCTCCTTTTCATTTTTAGTTCTGCTGCTTTCAAGGAGATCCAAAAAATGAAGGCAAATTGCCGTGCCCTTCTTCTCCAGCTTCCTTCTGAGAATTTAAAGTCAGGCAACACACACACACACACCCTCCAGTTTATATCCTTGTCTTTTTTTCCCTCCCGGAACAACTTTGGAAATCCTCAAAGTATAATCTGTTTTTTGGGGGGATGGGTTGTGTTTTGTTTGCCTTCTTGGAAAGGAAAGGGGGGTTGCAAAGGTGAAAAAGGCAGAATCGTTTCAAGTCTCCAACAGCTGTTTCATGTAGTATTTATTTAATGCTGTTTTCCAACGTCTGCCTTTTCCATTTCAAGAAAATGCCAGCTAACGATATGGAAATGAAAAACGATCCTAGGCAATCAAAAGAACCGTTTTAACAAATTGAACAGGAAAAAATGGTAAAAAATAGATATGTAGTTCTGAGCCTTGCAACCCTGTTTGCAGGTAGCAATATTAGGAGGGAGAGAAAACCATTTAAATATGAAAGGGGTGTAGAAATCCAATATCACTGAATTACCATCACCGAATAGGGCGACATCCATTTAAACTGAGTGGGGAGAGTTAGAACTGACAAAATAAAATATTTTAATATTGACCTAGCGTATAATTAATCTGTGGACCTCCTTGCCACAGGAGGTGGTCTGGCATAGGCACCGACTTTGTGAGTGTCAGAGGGCATCAACAATAATTTTGTGGGGGGCTCAGCCCCCCAATATCCCCCCCAAAGATTGGAGCATGCCCATGCCTGCTCAAGCCTCAGCCTGGCGCGCAGGTAAACCTACCCAATTTCCATTTGGCCTCTCCAGTTTGTTGCAGTGCTGGAAGGCATGCATTCCAACACTCCTTTTCATTGGTCACAAGGCTAATATGGGCCTTGGATTGGTTTTAGGCCTTGGTGGTTGGGTTTGGAGAACACAGACAAAACTGTTAACTGAAAAAGCAGTCTTGTTTGTGTGCTGTGGCTAGGAGGGGGCTGGGGGGGGCTGGCCCAAAGCTTACTGATTTTCTTTGCAAGAGAGGGCGAAGGAGAGATGGCGGGAGTGACTGAAGGTGAGTGAGAAATGGCGGGAGTGACAGGGCAAGCGAGAGATGGGGGAGCTACAGAAGGCGGGGGAGATGGTGGGGGCGGCAGAAGGTGTAGGTAGATATGGCGAGAGCAATAGGGTGAGCGAGAGATGGCAGGAGCGACAGAGGGCGAATGAGAGATGGCAGGAGCGATGGAGAGTGAGCAACTGATTTGAAGGTGCCATGACTACGGCAGTTGGTGTGGCTATGAGCGCCCCCCCCCCCCAATGGAAGTCAAGTCAGCTCCCCTGCCATCTGGCATCCCCTGCCGTCTGCCCAAACCATTTATACTGAGGGCGCAATCCTAAACACCAGCCGGAAGTGTTTACACTCCAAGAAAACTTTGCTTCCATCCATCCATCCATCCATCCATCCATCCATCCATCCATCAATCAATCAATCAATCAATCAATCAATCAATCAATGCACTTATTAATATTATAGGTATCAATGGCATCACTAGTTTGCATCACCCAGAGTAGGATGTCAGCGTGTCACCCCCGTGATGGATCTCCTCCTTCCACACTGTACAGAATAAATTACCATATTCACAACCTAAATGCAGGTTTATCACTAGGGTTGGTGTTACCCCCATCAACTATTCATTCATTCATTCATTCATTCATTCATTCATTCATTCAACTATAGTACAGGTCACCTAAAAAAAAACCAACCAACCAACCAAAAACCCCTGACTAATTTGATGACACTCACACAATTAAATTAGAGTTGACATCCTGCTCTGGGTGACGCAAACTCTAGTGATGCCATTGATACCTATAATATTAATATTAGCTCTGCTACATGGAAACGAGAACGTTTTTTTAAAAAAATTTTTAAAAAAAAATCGCAATTTTTACATAAATATTTTGATCATAGCTTTTGATAGAATAAAAATAGATTTTGATAAACATTCTGGTTTTTTTGCATACATGAACCTTTATTGGCATTAAAAAAAAAACCACAGACAATAGGTAAACAACCAGCACAATTGTGGTACCATTGGAAGGGGAGGAATGGGTCATCAAAGAGGGTAAGCAGGAAGAAATAGGAGGAGAATAGGGAGGGGGTGGGATCAAATGGGGGGGTTTGCGTTTGGCAACCACTGATAAAAATTTTGCAACCAATTGGTGGAAGTCTCAGAGTGGTCACTCAAAAATAAGGATAAAGGGTCAACTGAGATACTGGAGAGGGAAGACATCAAAGGTTCAAGATAAATGTCATGTAAAAATTGGAGGACTGGGCAACAGAGTAATATATGAGCCACAGTATCCGGTTCTAGGAGACAAAAACGGCATAGTCTGCTGTCATGTGGGGTATTGGAAAATCGACCTGAGTGTACAGCTGAGGGGAAGATGTTAAACCTCGCGAACATGAATGCTCCTCTTGCCAGGATTGGTCAGTGTGCTAAAATAATTATGGGGGCGGCCAAATGAGGAAGGTAGACCAAAAAACTGAGGAGAGCAAGTGGGGTTGAGATTTGAGAAAAGCTCTGCTTCCCAGAGCTTGGTTTTGATAATTGAGAAAGCCCTGGAGAGGTTAGTGTCAGCAAGGGTTTCGGGGGATAGGTCTAAGGATAGAAGTTTGGTGTCTGGGTGTTTAAACCATTTGGAAAGGTATGAGTCCTTTAATAAATCTTTTATGAGGGAATCAGAGTGAGTATTTAGGTGCAGGCGGAGCCAGAACTTGAAAGTAGTGGAGGGAAGGTGGATTCCTAGTTCTAGCATCAACATAAATAGCCTGATTAAATTGGGGACCCCCAAGATCCGCCTAAGGAAAGAGGCCGCCACTTGGTCCAGATCTTGGTTCGCAGCCACTATCCAAATGGGGGCACCATACAGAAGTTGAGAAAAAAAATTGGTTTTAAGGATGTGGAGAGCAGCCGGAACGTACTGGTTGCCACTAGAATAATGAAATCGGGCAACCGCATTTAGATGGAGTAAGGTGGAGGAAATGACATATTTTCGATGTGAGAGCCAGCTGAGACAAAAGTGAAAGGTGAGCCCCAGGTACTTGAATGTTTGAACTTGCTGGAATGAGAGGGAACCTATCTTCCAGGAGAACGGGGCCCAGGATTTAGAGAAGACCAAAATTTTGGTTTTCTCAGAGTTAATTATTAGGTCATTGGATAAACAGTATTCATGAAAAGATGACAATAAATGGCATAGGCCTAAGCATGTGACTGACAGTAGGACTGCATCATCCGCATAGAGAAGGATAGGAAGGGGGACACCATTGAGAGAAGGAGGGGAATTCTTGCAGTTATGAAGATGGGGAGGTAAGTCTGCCAAGAATGAATTGGAAAGGAGAGGGGCAAGGATACATCCTTGTCGAACTCCTTTACCAATAGGAATCCTGTCAGACATAGCCTCTGGGCCATTAAGGTGAACCCTACAAGAGTTAGATGTGTGCAGGCAACGAATTAATAGAAGATGGGGATCAATCCCCCATGGAGATCAATGAAGGCCATGAAGAGCTTCATTGGACAGAATATTTCTTGGCCAGATGGTATAACAAAAAGGCGTGATTGACTGTAGAACCCCCCAGGCGAAAGCCAATTTGTTCTCTGCCTGGAAGGGCTTTTGCGAGAGCCCACGATGTAAGTCTGGTAAATATATTATATTTGGAGTAGAGCTTCCCTATAATGGAAAGCAGGCTAATTGGTCTATAGTTGCCTGGATGGGAAGGGTCGACTTTTTTGAAGATAGGCACAAATAGTAGAAGATAGCCAGGAGTCTGGAAGGAGACCAGTTTGGTTAATCAAGGTAAAAAGGTTAGATAAAGGTTTCAACCACCAAGGAGGGTTACTAGTTAGGATTTCGCTTAGAATGTTGTCAGGGCCTGGGGCTTTACCAGGTTTCAATGAATTAATCTATCACCTCATCTGGGGTGACTGGTGGCCATTCTGGTAAGTTTAGGGGGATTAAAACGGGCTTCAGAAGAGTCAGAAGCAGAGAAAATTCTAGAGAAATGGTCTACCCAGACAGGCACAGGAACTGAGGAAGGAACATTACTTGGAGGGATAAACATTACTGGATAAACGCTCTTTTTTTAATTGAATTTCATTGAAGAATTCATTGAATTCTTTGTGAAATTCTGCCTCCAACGGTATATAACATGATGGTGTTATTCTGTAAAACCGCGATTAAAAGTATTTTCGGTTTTAGTTTTTTTGGCCATAACTTTTGATAGAATGAAGATATTACACTCTGGTTTTCTCCATTGATTTCTGGGTGAAATTCTGCATCCAACGGTCTTTTAAAACCACAATTTTAGCAACTTTGCTCCCTGGTGATGTCACCCCCCCCCATGTCAGGGACCGCCCCCTGCCTCCCAGTGATGCCAATGACAGGCATGCATCCATGGGGGATAGGTTCCTGGCTCACCCATGGATAACTGAACACAGATAAGAGGGAATATAGTGTTCTCCCTTGCCCCTTCAGCAAGAAGTTTTAAGCTACCCAAAATAAAGGTAGATCCTCCTGAGCCCGATCTGTAGATAATTGAAACTGTGGATACAGGATCCATGGATCTTCTAAGAGTGCAATCCTAACCTGGACTAGCCCATATGTCAGCAATCCCAAAACAGCCCATATGCCAGCAAAATTTGGCTAGCATAATGGCCATTGTAAAGCATGTTTGGACTACTCTTGGAGCCAGGAAGGATGGCACATGTCTGTCCAAATATACTTTATAGTATAGTTAGCTTGCCAAAATTTTGCTGGCCTAACTGTGCCGGCCTAGCTCCTGGTTAGGATTGCGCCCTGAAAATACAGACCCAGTATAAACACTTTGTGGGGGTCCTCGCTGGGTCACCCAGAGATCTGGGGAAGAATATGGGGAGAATGTGTCTTTTCTACAGCATATTCTTCCCCATGTTATCTTTGTCCCTACTTATTCCCCTCCTACATTTTCAGAGAGAGGTTTCAAAAATATCAATAATGAACGTTTTTAATAAAATCAGACATGTTATGCCGCAGCCGTCAATTATAATGGATTTTAAAGGTTTTGATCTAGGATGGGGTGGCATCGCATTTAGACTAATAACCGTAACCATGATTTATGTGTTTGTAACTGCAATGGCTTCGGCCCTTCGATATATGTCCAAAGTAAAATTTATCGTCTGCTACAGAATGTATAAATAATGAACAGCCATATGTCATATTACATTTAAAAATTTGACTCCTTTCCCCAGCCGGGGTAAAAGTAAAATGAATTTAAAAAATTTAAGTTCATTGGGGATCCTTGTATTTTTTTAAATGCCTTATAAAAGTGGCAGCAGTGATTTAATTATTTTTCTGCCCTACAGTAAATGGAAAACGAATTAAGCAAGATTAAATCCGTACAGAAACGGTCATAATCCTAAAATACCAGCATAGTTGAAAATATACAAATGGCTGATAGTTTTTTTTTCTTCTTTTTATTGCGTCCAGACAGAGAATGAACAACGATCATGAGTATTTTTTTGTTGTTACCATCCCCTCCCACCAGAAACTGCTAAGCTCCCAGGAGACTTTGCATTGTCCAGTGGTCTTCAACCTTTTTCATACCATGACTTCAATACATAAAGACTGAGGACCAATAATTGGTCCTGCCCCTGGGAACCTATCCACCCACTTCCTGCCCTTGCACTTCTCTGTGGACACTGTCAACTGTAACCAAATATTCTTACTATACATAGGAGAAAAGGTTGCCATGGTGCCTGACACTAGTGAAAGCTATTTTAACACAATCTCTGCGAACCTGAGCAGGACTGGGGGCTCAATCCTAACCTGGAGTTAGGCTAACACAGTTTGGCCGGCACAAGGGCCTCAATGTTTGTACCACTCTCACAGTCAGAGGCCAGCACACAGATGTGCACCATTCTCCCTTACTCCAAGAACCACTGTAAAGCACGTTCGGACCATTCTCAGAGGGGCATGGAGCATGTCTGTGTGCTGGCGTTATTGACTCGAAGTGGCCCAAACTAACTCCAGATTAGGATTGCACTCTGGGAGACAGTCTCCTGGTAGCTGAAGTTTACACCAGATGCCCCCCTCCTTACCTGGTAGTACCCGTGTCCAAACTTCCTGTAAATTGACACAATCCCAAAACTGAGGCTTTGTGACCCCATTGGGGTCCTGACCCCACCAGGAAATGTCAGCGATTTTCAGGCGATGTGGTCATTACATGAATGAGTGTGTTGGAGGCAGGTGTGGCCAGTGACAGCTTGATGGTCCATGAGGAATGGGTTTGTTGAGACTTCTTAGCTTGGAGCAGTCATGTCCTGCCCTGGGCAGGGCATAGCTGGGCAGGACAGTACATTGCCCTGGGAACCACATGTCTGAAGGGGATACCAACTGCAGATGTAATGTGAAAAAGCAGCCAGAGAGCCTTTGGAGGGCCTCCTGGCAGATCTAAGGGAGGGCAAAGCTCTAAGTTTTGCAAGAAGCCTTTCCTTGCAGTGGAAATCACTCCTCTCCTGCACCAATCCTCACAAGGAAAAGCAACATCTTGGCATTGCTTACTGGCTACAGCAGCAAGGGAGAGGAGGGATGTACATGACAGGGTGAGGCTTCTTGCAACACTTAGAGCTTTGCCCTCCCTGTAGATCCGCCTCTGCCTCCTGGGGTCCTCCAAACGGCACTTCCGGTTTCTGTCCTGAGGTGGTTGGGTGTTAAAAACTGTTGAGCCCCTGGTGCCAGATGGTTTAGCTAAACCACTGGCTTAGCACAGCTACTGTTCCCAGGCTTTAAAGTCTGGTGCTGATGAGATACACCCAGGAGCATTCCTCACAGCCCACACACCAGTAGTGGGGATAGGTGGGACTGAGAGGAGAGGTGACATGTTGAAGACTCCAGGCCAAAGAACCCCTTGGAGATGTTCCAAGAAAATGCAGGCTGGAATATCCCGAAAGTACAGGACCTATGCCAAACTGAGAGGTTTCATGGGGTCAGGTAGACCGTTTTTAGGGTCCAGTGTTTGGGGCCTCCGCCCCACTGATCTACTTGTATGGTTGGTACCAGTCATTTCTGGGCATCAGTGCTGGAGCAGCCAAGGATAAGTATTGCCACTAGAGGCCTTTGGGGGCAGGGGCAGTGGGAGGTAGAGGAACTGGGCAAGGGAAGGTAACCCGAGAAAAGGATTGGGCTCAGCAGGTCTGCCCCCAAATTCCCCTCCCAAGCGGCGGGCACAGATCTGAGCAGACCCACTGGGGCCACCAAAGCTTTACAAACGGTAAGGAAATAAATGTTCCCTTGCCCCAAGGAGGCTGTAGAATATTTGTAGGATACAGATGTTGCCTAATTTTGGCTGCTGTTCCTCTGGGCACTAAGGCAGCATAGGCTTCCACTGGGAAGACATTAGATAGTTTTATCTATTCCCTCTGTGCTTTGATGTATTGACTCCCATTCTACATTCTGTGACCATTGCCAGGGGATAGAGAAATTGTTTAGAGCTCCTCAGGCTCACTTAAGAAATTGCTGAAATTTTTCCTTGTATTTTTGTTGTATGGAAGGCAGGGCTCATCTATTAGACTGAGTAGGCTGAAGCCTATGGGCCCCACAGGGACAAGGGCCCATCAAGCTGGCATGTCTGAAAATTCACCCAAGGATCCCACCTGGGTGATCAACCTATGAATCTATAATGTTATTACTTGAGAGACCTTCTGCTTTTTATAAGCAAGGCATGACCAGAGAGGAGTGGCCCAGTGGAACGTATCGAAATCAAACACGAACTATGCAGCATTTAAAGCAACTTCAGGGAATCTACAACTATCACCAATATTCTATAGTTTAAAACATAAGAGAAGATAGTCATAACTGATCACTCCCTCCTGCAGTCTTTAGCAGATTGGCCAACATATCTTGTTTCTAAGGAGTTTAGGGTCTAGAGTTGGAATAGGCCATCAGTGGCCTCAGAAGGAGGTACCTTTTCTTGTATTTTTAAACCAAGGCAATTCTGAACTGCTATGCAGTTTTGTGCAGCGTGGAGGATGCATTGAGGATGGGTAGAATCATTTCCTAACATTTATTTATTTCAGCTGTAACCTTTGTGTTACAAAGATAGGATTGAAACGGCAAAAGACGGATCCCCTCTATTTGGATTTTCAACGGCAAAAGTATCCAACAAATCAAAAAATTCAAGTGTCTAGGGAGTCACTATCACTATCTGGGGCAACCCACCGCCAAGCTATGATTAATTCAGCCAATTTGACATCTCAGGAAATTAATTGCTTCTCCCATACGTGCGGCAATTCCTTTATTCCAGCTGCTGTAATGATCTTTCAAGCCAAAGTTGTGTCTCAGCTGATTTGTCTCTTATTTGAAAGACCGTTAGCGCACTCGCGTGCTAACGACCCATTGCCCCGCCTCCCGGGGGATCTGCAGGCTGGTGCTGGCCAGCGTTTGGCTGATGGGGCTGATGGGAGGTGGGCCATTGCCCACAGCACGAGGCCAGCTCGTGCTGCTCCTCAGTGCGGTCCCGGACGGCGAAGGAGGACGGACGCGCAGTCAGAGCGCTCCGCTTTGGAGGCCTCGCGTCCACTCGCCTGTTCAGGGCCAAGCCGCACCATCCGAGCGCAGCGCCGAGGGAGCGACAGAGGCGAGCCCCAGCCGATGCGGCAGCATCAGAGACAGCCGGCAGCGCTTTTCAGCCTCGGCGCGCTCACCGGGAGGCGCAAGCAGGGCGCTCTCCCGGTTTTTCTCTTGGCCCCTTAGCGGGGGAGGGAGCTTCTTGAACAGCCGCAGCCCAGCTTCGGTGCTCATTGAGGGTCCGGGGAGCGGCGCAGCAGGCTAGAGGCCCGATCACTGCACACACACAAAAAAAAAAAAAGAAAAGGAAAAGAGAAGGCGCGCTCAGGCTGGGAGACTTTACCTGGGTCTGCCCGGTTTTCTCCTTTGGGGGGGGGGCCTTTAAGAACAGCGGGGCGATAGCCGCTACAGTGAAGGAGCTGCCCTTAGCGTGCGAAGGCGCTGAGGCTGGGAGGCGCGAACAGGGCGCCTGCCCAGTCGGCGCCGCTCAGGGAGGGCCTTTTCGAAGGAGCAGTCGGCCTCCGCAGCTGCGGAGCATGGTTGCAGCCCCCCTACCTCCTTTTTCAACCACCATCCCTCTTTCCGGAGCAGGCCAGCGCGGAGGCGTTTGCGCTTCGTGGGCCCAGCAGGCTTTAATTCCGTCCTGCACCTCCCTCCATTTTTCCTTGTGACGAGGCGCAAGTTAAGCGCAGCCCCCCCCTTCTTGCTTATTGTCACCCAGTACTTCTCAGTGGAGTGGGAGGGGGTAAATGGTGGGGAAGACACAACGGAAAACGGGGTGAGCCCCCCCCTCAAATGTCCCCTCCTTGTCATGTATCCCACTCCTTCCTTTTGGGGCAGGATGTGCGGATGGATGGTTGAGCTGCTGGCACTGCCTGAAGCTAAGCAGGAGAATCTGTTGTCTATTTTTCCAAGGAGGAGGAGGGCACAGGGGCTCTGAGAGCCATACTTGAGCGACTTGAGGCGAGGTGCAATGAGTGGCCCCGGAGGAAGACAGACTGGGGAGACGGGGGCGGGGGGAGCTCCTCGGTGATCAATTCCCAGCCCAGAAAGCGGATAGGCCTGGTTGAGGCGCTCGGCTTAATGAATATTTTTCTTCCAGAAAGGTGGCACCCGCAAAAAGCGCCAACAGAGATCTCCTCCATCCGAGTCTCATGTAACCCATCTGGAGTGCACAGAACACCCGAAGCCTTTGGCGGGTTGTGGCAGTGGGCACACCCTGGAAGCAGAAGGTCGGGCTCGGCAGGTGGAGACGGCAGTAAACCTCAAAGCATACCCTCTCACCCACAAGCTGCCAACCTTGACCCAGCTGGCATTCCCGGTGTCAACTTCAGGACGGGTCAGTAATTAAGCTTCACATACAGGTCGGGCTTGTTTGGGGGAGCCAACAGCAAACCTCATAGTACCCAGCATGCAGATGGTGAGTCAGGCCAGCATTGATTACGGGAGATCTGGCGATACCCCCCCCCCCCCGTGGCGTGGTTAACAAAAGCAAAGTTGGGTAGAGGCTCTTGGGCAAATCAAGGACCATGCCAGTGTGTGACAGGGTTGGACAGATGAGGTATATGCTGTGAATTTTTTGACGCCATGGGACCTGTGTAGGAGGAGACAGTGCCAGTCCCACTGTAGGAGCAAAGCACTGCCGGAGAGGCAAAGATGTCATAAAATGCAGCCCCCTTTCAAACAGAACGGTGCTTGCTCCACAGTTGGAAGGTCAGTACAAGATGGTCAGTCCCAGCAGAAAGGAAAAGTTTTAAAACTGCACTAGTGGGCTGGATGGATATTTTGTCTATTCATCCGTGTGATGTATTTTCAATGTCCCCCAGCAACGCCACAGTGCCTGGCTACAATCCAATACCCACTTTCCTGAGAGTCAGCCCCATTGAACCCAATGACCGTTGATTCAGAGTAGACATGTGCAGGAGGGCGCTGCTAGTCACATTGTTAAACATTCGCCGAGCTTTCCACAACCACACAGGAACGACCTGGCAGTATTATGACCGGCATTTCCTGATGGGGAAGGCATATGCCCCTGTCATTGTTGGGAGGATCCCCCAGTTAAAGCTCCGCGTGTAATCGGTCATCCATGCGCACGCAGCTGGGGAGAGAGCGCTCGGATAGCGAGCATTTTGCTTGCTCAAAATGAAGAAAAGCCGGTTAAAGGCACCAAGGGTGCTACGGGGGATTGGAACCCACACATCTGCTACGAGATTAACTTGATGTTTAAATGACCCGTTGCCTTCCCCGCACATATGGGGTTAGGAGGGGCGAAACAGGTGGTGCCTGATTGCCACAGGAGGGGATCCCAGGCAGGGTTATAGGTGCCCACAAACAGCGGGCATAGCAGGAGAAGAGTCAGCCAGCCGCTTACACCGCAGATCCTCTGGGCAAGGGCACATATGAACGGCCTTTATAGGCCTTTATCCCCTCCCCCACCCCTGTGCGGGAACTTTGGGGTCCACCTGGCCCGTAAGAAAACAGCGGCCTGTCACCTGATTGACTTTTACGGGGTTGAGCTCAATGCACGGGCATAGCTGGGCATAGCTGAGCAGACTTCCGAAGGTTAAGCTTGGAAGCCGCACCTCAGCTCAAGGCTGCAATATTACTGCTACTGGCAAGCTGCAATATTACTGCTACTGGCAAACACTTAGAGTTTCACATGCCATGGGAAGGCTCATGGCAGGGCATTGGAGATGCCTCTGTGATCCTGCGTCAGGTGTTTGTTGGCCCGCGCACAAAACCAGAATTACAGCTTTCATACGTGAGGTTCATGACCCAGTTTCTCTTGGAAATTGCAATGATTCTCTTTTTAACAGGATATGAAGCATGTGGAGGCCAATATGCAACCTGGGGGTGGGCTCTATGTGAGGTTGTGTCTGTACGCAGCCCTGTGGCAAGGGAAAGGCAGCGGGCATCACCTGAGTCCGAATGATCCTCGAGCTCTCCCCCTCGGGGGATGGCAGTTAGGGACATTGCGGGGCCTGGGACATTGTCATATGTTTCGGTGAGGTATTTGGTACTGTAATCAGACAGTGGTGCACATCCTTAAGACTCAAACATCAAATCAACTAGGGTCACGACTTTAGCCCGGGCACTTGTACTGCAGTGCCTCCTGAACACCCAGTCGATGGCCAGGCACGTCCCCGGGGACCAAAGCAACTTACTCGACGCTATCTCTTATTACAGTAGGAGCCTTTTTTCAGCTGTTGGTTCCTGAGGTGTGTCAGGATCCAGTAGCTGGGCTACTGGCCATAAAGCCTTGGCCGACAGAACCCCAGGGCCATGGGGGGGGGCACCGTTACACCTGTTCAAGGCCTAGTTATTCGCATAAGAGTTGGGAGGTTCCATATTTCAACTCAACGCCCGAGTAGAGTATGGCTGGCCCATTCCAACTGATCACATTCTGCAGTTCGCTAGAGCACGAGTTTGGGGCCCTAGGTGAATTGACCCTACAAGGCTGGATAAGCGTAGGCATGCATTTGTGATGTTGCCGTTTGGTCGGGGTATGACATTCACAGCCCCTGATCAGCTCAGTCTGATTATTTGGGTCCTTTTGGGGGGCTGCAAACTCTCAAGATCCTGCGAGATCCGAGCACCATACTGACAAGGCACTGTGCTGTGAGACTGTAGATGATGAACTAACTATCTGAATTTCATTAGGCAACAGACCAGAGGGAAGTTCTCAGCAGATACGCCTTCAGTGGGCACCCAGCATTTCTGGCAGCCCAGTACGGGCCATGGAGACTGACCAGTGACGGGCAGTGACAGGTGATGGTCCACTGTTCCAGCATGTGAATGGTTTCGCTCGCGCAGCATCGATTTTCATTAGTTTTCAAGAGAGGGGGAGGCGAGCCAGGGTGGCCATCAGGTGTGTTGGCTACCACTCCTTTCATGATGGTGTGGCTTCCTCGGCAGCGAACCTCCCTGATGCGGACATCCCGAGGATTGGCCGATGGTGATCAGGAGTCGGCAGAAATGGCTCAGGGTGCTGTGTGGGCGAAAGGCCTGTGTGCCTTGGGGCTAGCCTTCGGGCACAGTGTGGGGTTCCCGCAGTTTGGCTTCCCTGGTGGGGGGGTTGCCTGTAGGCTGAGGCCTTTCGGAGGGTCAGTGTGCCCTGGTTGCAGTTGGCTTCCCTTGCGAGGGTAGCCTGTAGGCTGTGTCATCTTCGGAGGGCACAGTGGGGGTCGGAAGGCCAGTGTGCCTTGGAGTACGCCACGTGGCAGCAGGGAAGACCTGCAGTTGGCTTCCCCGCGGGGTTGCCTGAGGCTGAGGCCTGTCGGAGGGTCAGTGTGCCCTGGTTGTATGCAGGTTCCTGCGGTGCCTGCGAGCTTGACTTAATGGTTTGAGTGCTAGTTGCACACTCATCTTGTCCCATTGCTTTGACAGGTCCACCCCGATGGGTTTGGTCCGGGTGTTTATCTGTGGCCGGTCTAATGAGTTTGGCCAGCAACCGGTTTCGGCCACCGATCCTAGTCGGGTGGGTACCTTAACGCACATAAAGGGCTGTGTGCAAGGGCAACCCCCGGGGGGGGGGTCAGGGCCTCCCTTTCATTCTATATCAGCAAACCGGAGAGCCTCCTCCTCAGGTAATTGGTATTAACAATGCAAGAAAGGCCTGGGTCAGCGAATTAAGATTTCGCTGAAGAGCAGACATTTAGAGTTTGCTGGGACAAGGTAGGGTACCCAGACGTGCAGATCCTTTGGACTCTTTTGCCCCAGCGCATCGGGCGAAGGGCAAAGAATGTATGTGACTGAACCAGTAAGAGGGTCAGAGTTACCTGAGGAGGTAGGGGTTTGTCTGGGGGTGTAGTAATTGCATCCGGGCATCGTTTTTTTCACTGCCTATCCTATTGAGAGGAGGGAGTGTATCTTTTGCCGTCGGCAACGCAGCTTTATTGGGATTGGCAGCAAGTACTGAGAGGCTTGCTAGGTGGGTGTAGGAAGGACAAACGCGAGGTTGTCCTCCCTTGTGGCATGAGAGGTGCGGGGTAAGGGGAGAAAAACCAGACAGCTCACGGTGTCCATGCCGGGGCAGCAAGGTCAGGGGTGAATCTCGGCAGCTCCGATGATGCCAACCCGGCTCGAGGAGCAGCTGAGGGAACCCTATTGACTGGCTCTGAGGGGCCAGCTGCCCAGGTCCCTTAGGGGGCAATGAAGACAGCCATCCAGGTTAAGGACTGGATTGGCTCGAGTTGTTTGGTTCGCCCAATGAGATCAAGGGGGGGTGGTGATCGCTAGGACCACCACCCCAGGTAGTACTCCGCACCTGGAAAGGGGGTGACAGCTACACCCCCTTTCAACCTGTCATAGTTAGGCAGTCCTTGTTTGCCAATCCCTGTACATTATTTCAATAAAGTGGCCCTATTTACATCCAAGCAGCAGTCTGCTGTCTTTATTGGGAGTGCGTGGGTAATGTCCGCTGATAATAGTTCTGTTGAAAGGATCCAAACTTCTACAGAATGTTTCCTGTACCACATATATTGGTTTATCACCAAGTGTGTTGGGAATAGCCAGATATATTTCTTTTTTGAAGAACCCAGAGCAGCTGCATGCTTTCACACTAGCAAGAGGCAACACACTCCCAATTCTTTAACGGGAAGATTCAATGCAGTCCTGTACGAAGCACAACTTTGTCCATGCTGCAACATCAGTCGAGTGCCTATCCCATATGCAGGGCTGGCTCTAGGAGCAGTGGGGCCCAATGTGGAGCATTCCTGCAGGGCCCCCACTCTCCAAGAAAAGTGAGGTGCTGCACATGGCATCTGGCAATAGTTGGTGGTGACGATGATGTCACCGCCAACTGCTTCCAGGAAGCCCATTTTTGGACATTGGGAGGAAGGGGCAAGTGGGAGGGCCCAGGGTAATGCTGTTCTGCTCATCTCACTGACTTACAGTTCATATAAATCCCAGTTACTGCAGCAGGCAATCTGCTCACTACACTGGTGCGGAGGCCCCCGACTGTGACATTGGTCACATTGGCCCTGCCCATATGTTTCTGTATTATAGCCTATATAATGATATTCATCTGTTTTACCAGGCACCAATTCATTCAACATTTCCAGGACACTCTCATCCTACAGTGCCTGTTGACTGGAATTGATGAATTGCTTACTATCCAAATAGCAACCTTTCTCAAACAAGTGATTCAACCCTTTTTAGGGCTCTAAAGGTAAAGGTTTCCCCATGACCGAATGGTCTAGTCATGACCGACTGTAGGGGGCGGTGCTCATCTCCGTTTCTAAGCCTGTAGAGCTGGCGGTTTTTGTCCGATCATGTGGCCAGCATGACTCTACGCCATAACGCACGGACCACCATTACCTTCCCACCGAAGTGGTCCCTACTTGCATTTTAGGTGCTTTCAAACTGCTAGGTTGGCAGGAGACAACCACCATTTAACTAGCTGACAGAAAAGTCAGAAACTAACTGACTTTTTAGGGCTCTACCACCATTTAACTAGCTAACTAGCTGACCATTTAACTAGCTACCAGGAATGAGATAACACTTAAAGGTTACTAATAAGGTCACTATTTTATGCGACTTTTGCTTTTTGGACATCTGGTCCCAGGTCAATGTTGGTCATGGCTCAATACCTATGTATTTTTATTTTTTTATTGCATTATTTTATTATTTTATTTGTGTATCTGTAGGCCACTAAAGGTATCATATCGTTTGGGCATCAGTCTAATGCATGGGACTCCAGATTTGGCCCCTGGGGACCCCCAACTAGCTGTTGGCCCTCTGCTGCCAGAGATTTCAGCAAGTCTGACCTTGTATTCAGCAAGTCTGACCTTGAAATCAGCAAGTCTGATTTCAGCAGAGCTCTCCATGAACCATGTGGGGCAGACTCCACCTCCAAGGACTGAGCTGGGCTGCATGTGGAGGCTGCATCACTGGGGAGCTTCCATGCAAGCCTGGGTCTGTGAGTTTTTTCCCCCTTGGGGAACAACTTAGAAATGCCTTTTCCGTTTTTTGCCCTTCAGATTCCTACCTCTGCTGTTTTATAGAAGTGCGCTGGATTGCCTAAGGTTGGGGTTGGTTGCAAAGAAGGGCTTCGGTGTGTGTATGTGTAATTTCTTGACGCTATGATACCTTTATCGGCATATAGATATACAAACAATAACAGTTAGCAATAAATAACAGTAAAAAATAAAATATAGTAACACGTAGGTCTTCAGCATTGAAGACCTGATCAACATTGACTGGGGATCAGATGGTCTGAAAAGCAACATAATGTCAAAGGGGTCATCTTAAAATAACTATGTGTGGTATTACTAACTAACCTAACTGTGTGGGGTTAGCTGGTAGTTCCTGTCAGCTAGTTAAATGGTGATAGAGCCCTATGGCATTGGATCACTTGTTTGATCACTATTTGGATAGTGTCATCAATTCCAGGATGACCTTGTCAGAGCGCCTGGGAATGTTGAAAGAATCGGCGCTAGGTAAAACAGATGAATATATTTTCTATCATTATATAGACTATATATACAGAAGCATATGGGATAATAACTCGACTGACTTGTTGCAGCATGGACAAAGTCATGCTTCGTACGGGACTGCACTGAGGAGTTAAAAACTTGGAAAGGAGTGCATTACATCTTGCTAGTGTGAAAGCACGTAGCTTATCTGGCCTTTCCCAGCACTGTTGGTGATAAACCAATATATAGAGGAGAACAGGTTTTCCACGATGCTTCCAAGTAATGTCAGTTGCTCAATGTCTAGGAGTCTTTCTTTAAGGGAATGTCTGAGATGGTTGAAGGGCTCCCAGGAAGTCAAGTGCTATACCCATGGTTTTAACTTTCTGTAGAAATAATTGGAATTGAAAGAAAGCCATGCAGCTAGCAACCTCTTGGTGTCCTTGGAAATGGAGCTTGTTTTCTGGTTAAACGTCTTGCTCAAATTCAATAAACTTGGTAAAAACCTTAAAATTGAAGCTTGGTACATAACAGGCTTGTGAGCCTGGGGTAATGTTGCCACTCCTGTGTGTGGATACAACACTGCTTATATTTTCAAAGGAAGGTGGAGCGATTATCTGATGGCAGAAATGATGCACTGGTGGCAAAATATTATCACTATTAGGCTTGCTAATAGTTGCAAGGGTTGCTCTGAATAAAAGGCAGGAAGGCAAGTGAGATGGATTCTTACATAGCAGTGTGTTGAACTGTGAGTTGGGACCCACTTGGTGAGTCGTGAACCAATTTCAGTTGAATTCATTTGAAAGTGTTTTCAATAGATTAGACGGTGCTACTTGCCATGGTATCTAACTGCATTTGTGGAAATGTGTCGGATCTTTTAACAGGCTGTATTTTTACGCTTTTTTAACAGGCAATGTGGTTTACTTCTGGGCAAATGTGGAAAGGATTGCAGCCATCAGCAACTGCTTAGAAAGGTTAGCAGCATTCCTTATATTTTAACATGGTAAACTTTCAACTTAATTAATTAGATTTGATTTTGTCATATTGGGGCAGTTGCAGTCCTACCATTTTGCAATGGGGTTCTGGAGCAGGAGGAGGGCAGTGATGAAGCGGCTCGTTTCTTCGAGAGGTGTGTGTTGTTGGGCCCTCCTTGCCCACCCTTGCCTCCAAAAAGCGCTCTGCTTTTTCCCAACCACTGCACCTCAAGCCACAAATGATGCCCACTGCACCTGCATCTCCTTGTCCCAATGAACGTGCCCTTTATACACTTCAGGCAGTACCAGTAACTTAACCAGCCCAGTTGCACTAAGCAAGAATATCTGTTCCTTTTACCAAACACTATAAGCTTGCAAGTTTCTAGGAAGATAAGAGGCAGGCAGCCTGAATGCTAGACTCAGCTAACATTCAGGAAGCTTAGTCTAGCATTCAGGCTGAAGGTCATATGTGTGGGGGAGGGTTTGTACTGCATATAACAAGAGCCGTGGATGCTGGATCCACAGATATGGTTGGGACGCCTGTATTTCTTAGCCATTCAAAGCAAAGAACATCGAAGAGAGGGCTGAGAGACATCAGAGAGTCTGAGGAGCAGAAGCAGGCACAACATTGGCTGAGGGCTGAATTTGGCATGCCGCCTCTGGAGATCTGGGGCAAGCCCTTATGTGTGCATGTAGCTCCTTCTACACTGATTTATACTTATCTCCTTCTGATACAGACCAGCATTCTCTCTCTCTCCCTCTCACTTGTGTAAGTAATCTGGAAACCCAGTGTCCCTTCAATGAGGCTGCTTAAATCGCCTTTGTGTCAGGCTGTTTTTCTTCCTCCTCCTGGTGCTTTCCCCCCCCTCCAACAAAGATCAGTTACTTGTCTGTTTGACAGGGTGTCCTTTCTGCAGAGAGATAAAAGCCTCTTCAACCTGGGGGTTAATCATATGGTTGGTTAGCTCCTGAGAACGTCTACTAAATAGCATCCTCCAAGTAGCCTTACAATACCAAGAAGACAAGGCTGTGGCCCAACAAAGGGAGACCTGGGAAGCCAGTTGAATGGGTTGATTAGCTTTCTTTCACAAGGGGATCGGAATGGGAGGGGAGTGGCAAATGTCCCCAAAAGAACTGTTTATTGAGCCTCCTTTGCAGTGAAGGCCACTGTTCAGAAAACAGCAAGCCATCTGCATTTATTGCCAGCAGAAGCAATTACTTGCTTGCAATTGCTTTCTGGCACTGCCAATGAAACTCACATGATATGCACCTTCTAACATAAATCCACAATGCTGGTGAAATCCTGGGGTGTTCTGAATGAAGTCCATTACTGACGCACCTTGGGCCAGATCGGGGAACAATGTGCTCCATCACCAACACATGCTAATGCTGGTAATTGCTCACTACAGCGGATCCGAAAACAGCGGGGATTGGTCCAGGGAGGAATATAGAGATGGGCACCCTTGTTGTGTGCGATGCCTTTTGAAGAATAATTAACATTTAATAGCACTTGTCATGTTGGGTTCCCCACTTCTCAGTTTCTGTCTGCTTTCTCACTGCCTACCGTGTCTTGATCCTGGTCATTACAAGAACAATACAGTAATTTCTTATCTCGTGACTTCTTAATCACGGAGAAATGAGACACCACTTCTTTTGGATGATGTTTCACTTGGCCTCTGAGTTTAATCTATACATTCCCAACGTCTTATTGAATTATTGGAAGCTCCTTTCCCTTCTTTTTTCCCTTCCCCCCTGCCCACCCTGCTGCTGTTCCCTCAGGATACCTTATAAACAAACCTTCTTATCTTTGCTAACAACATTCCTCTGCAAACTCAAGGCCTTGCAATGATACATGCTTATTTGACTCGAGCATGTCATAACCAAAGCAGGCAAATTGAATTCCGTCACAAATCTTTAGAAGCAATCAATACCATGTTCAAGCTTTGAACCTCACAATCCACATAAATCACAATAAAAGACACATACACAAGCAGAGCATCCAACACCCTCCAAGCAATTTATCACATCACCTTGCATTTGTGTACAGGTCACATCTAGGCTTGTCTACTCAGAAGTAAGTTCCTCAGTCCCAGAAAGGTGTGCATAGGATTGCAGCCTTAACTTCCCCTCCGCAAAGTGAACAATTGCTTTGCATTCTGCCAGGGAAGGTGTGAAAGATCCTTACTACAGCCCGCAGGGGTCTTCACAGCCAGCTGCGAATGTGCAACGTGCTAGGTTTGTGGCTTGCTAGGGCGGCATAGCATGGAAGTGGCTGGCTGCAAAGCTGTATAGTAGGGTGGTCTTGCGCACCATTCCCAGTGGAATGCTAGCTGCTGCTCACACTAGGGAAGGAAAAGGGAGGCACTGGATGCCCATGGGCCGGTCTTTGGAGCCCCTGTACTATATGAAAAAAGTTTCTAGAGAGGATTTTCCTCGCACAAGGTTGGAAGAGATGATCCTCAGAGTCTCTGATAGCACCATATCGCTACATTGTCAATCTATTCCCCCCACCCCAAGTTTTGACAAATCCCTGCCCTAGCTTGTGCCAGGGTGTTTGCCAGCCACTATTGTTTAGTAGTGCAACTCAGTGAGTTTTCCAGAGTTACAGACTGTAACACGCTATCATGCACACGCAGGCTGCTACATAAACATTAAGTTGGTCAGCAGGTGGAAGGAAGGAAGGAAGGAAGGAAGGAGAACATTTCCATGGAATGCCTTAATTCCAGATGGATTCCTCCTCTGTCTGGTATCTTTCTGGCTTCGTTTGCTTCCCACACATGATCGATAGCAACTCCTCTCATGGAGGGTGATGATATCTGCTTCACACACTAGCTGGGATGACTCAGCTCGTCAGCAGCGTTATCAGTGGCTCTCACAGATTGTTTCAAACTGGCATCCCCAGATGTTTTTCAGGCTAACAACAGCAATTCTACCACTCAGCCAAACCTCCTTTTCTCTCTGAAAGAGTGTCGGAGGACCTAACCTCCCATCTGCTTGCTTAGTGGGTGATTTTGCTCTGCAACCCATGTTTGGGGAGAGCTGGATAGGGTCCAATTTGTAGATTAGCAGTGCCATGAGCATAAGCATGCTGTCCTCTTTTATATTTAGCAGGTTGGAGAGCAACTTTCTTCTCTCTAGCATGACATTTTTTCCAGAGACTCTTAGTGGTGTCTCTTCTCCATTTCATTTTAGACTGGGATCTGTTTACTGACAGAGCAATCCTGCCCCTGATGCAGCAGGATGGACACATGGAGACATGGATGACAGCGACACCAAATAATAATACAGGACGCAAAACAAGCCTAGACACTGCCTGCTGTGCCACTAAAAGCACAAGCAGCAGCATGGGTGTTCCTTGCATGGGGCATTGTCCTGTGCAGCCTTCCCAGCTCTTAGAAGCCTTCCTGAAAAAATTGGAATATTTTTGGCCATAGCTAATGAGCAATACAAAGAGTCAGAATGTTGCTAAGAATCACACGATTTAGTGACTAAACAACAACAACAATGAGCAATACAGTCTTCTGACATCTACAAGCCTTTATTGGCTTCACCCATACCAATAATCCAGAAAAGGCAAGCTGTAAATGTTTGGGAAAATATTTCTGCCCCTTCTATTGATATCTTCAGTCCCCAGAAGTGGTCTGAAAAACAGTGATGCCACATTTAATATTGCATTCAATCAACATATTGCTTAGTGCATCTCCAATTTAATAACATTCCTTCTGAAGCCCTCGATTCTGTTCCTTAAGATCCATGTCCAATTTTAAATGAAACCTGTCTGTTCTCTCTTTGCTCATCCTCTCTTTATATCCTGCCTTTTTTCCTTCCACATTATCTTTCATGGTTAGGAAGCTGTTCCTTTTTCAGGCTAGACTGTAACTAGGGAAATCCCTATGGACAGGCTCAAACTCCTATGTTAATTGGACTAATTGGCAGCAAATACAACACGTGTCTTAATTTAACGACAAGCACGCTGATTTCACAACAGTTCCAGAAAACCCTTCAATCTCTCTCTCTCTCTCTCTCTCTCTCTCTCTCTCTCTCTCTCTGTGTGTGTGTGTGTGTGTGTGTGTGTGTGTGTGTGTGTGTGTGTGTGTGT
>JAJKFI010000083.1:5762864-5805439 GCA_029204185.1 Lerista edwardsae
TGTGTGTGTGTGTGTGTGTGTGTGTGTGTGTGTGTGTGTGTGTGTGTCACAATCACACACACAAATCTCTCTGATTTCTCTCTCACAAATCTCTATTATATTGACATCAAATAGACCTTGTACCTAATCATAGTTACAATAATTACAGAAGTTATATAATAATTATAATACAGCTGTTCACTATCCAAGGGGTTTCCCTTCCATCTCCCATACAGACACCACAGATGTGGGAGAACATTACACTGAAGCAACACCTCTGTGCCCATTATCTTCATTTTTCTTGAATGCAAACAGTTCCTGCTTCCTGTTAACATTCTGGCTTTGCCTGACTGTGATCAGTGGGTCCAGAAAAAGCCATCCCTATTTGGAGCACCATACTGCTCACAAGACATCCACCCAATCTCAATACAGTGACCTGATCAGCTACATCTGTGGCCCACTGCCCCAGCAGGCTTTACGCACCTGGATCTCTGGGCAGATGCGACTGCAAATAGCATCTTTGCTGAGATTGGTTGTGCATCTTGTGAGCAACATGGAAGAATAGTAAGCACTATTCATTGTGGGGAAGAATGCAGCATTGTGCTGGATCTGGCCAGCAGGCCATAGTCTGATGAATACTGTACTAACAAGCAGGTGGCCTGCATGTTGATTCCCCAGTTAAGCAAGAAACTGTTCATGTATTAAGCAAGAGAATGCGTGCCTCTACAACTAGTAAGGAAAGATGAATGGGTGTGAGAAGGTATGGGGCCCACAGAGAACCCTGGATAACCCAGCTCCATGGATACGGGGGTGGGGGAAGGGGTACCTGTTTTTCTTCGTCATTTTACATTGATACAGACTCAAACCACAGCCTATATAGCATGGGGTACAATTGTGCAGGGTCTGATAACAACAGTATTGCTATACCGCTTTTTAACAACAAAAAGTTCACAAAACAGTTTGTAGACAAAATCAAATAATGCAGAGTTCAATCCTGAACCCTCCAGTGTGGGCGGTACAAGCATTTGCTTGTCCATGCTGGTGTCACAAGCATTGGCATCCAGCAAGTGAACAAGCTGCCAGCGTCGTACAAGGAGAGTGGCTCTGGGCAGGGGTCGGGCAGGGTGCCGGGCAGGTCGACCTTCCCTGGATCCTCTGTGTTGGTCCATGCAGCCATTGGCTGGTCTCCAGGCTTATCTAAGGGAAGGGGACTAATAGCCCCTTTTCCTGAGGTGCCTGAAGTGGCTGCCACTGGATGCAGAAGTAGCTGACTACCACTATGCCCAGACAGCTCAGGTGTGGGCTGTAAATGGCTGCCTGTCCCAAGAGGGTTCACAAGCTAAAAAGATGCAGAAGAGCACCAGCGATCAGTCATTTTTTAAGACACTGTGTGACTCTCCCCCTGCTCCCCCTGTAAACAAAAATAGGACATGCTCTTTGTTGCCATTGGTCATCCCACTGCCAGTTTCTTTGTTGTTTCCCTTGGGTCTGTCTAGACTGTCCCTTGGGACAAGAGACCTGTTACCGCATTCCATGTAAGCAATTTCACCTCATTATTACAGTATCACAATTAATTATTACATTAATTATTACATGGTATTACATAATTGCATACATTCATGTAATTTAATTCATATATAGTTACATATATAACTCATAATAGTTAATTATTACATTGTCATGCAAGAAGAAACACCGACATGATATTAACTGCAGTGAAAAATTTTCTTTTTAAAATAAAATCAACAGAAAAAGAAAACAGAGCTCTATTCTGCAGCGATCCTGTTTCTGGCTGTTGTAAAATTACCCTGTGGGGCTTTTTGGTTTTTAATTTCAGCATCTCAAACTTGTCTTGCAAAGTGGAGCCTATTGTCAAGGTTCTTGCTTTTTTTTTTTGGTGGCTATCTTGAGTGAGTGAGAATAATTTCTCCTATTTCATATGCACTCCCTTCCTGGTATTCATGTCTGAAAATGGAGTTTGCATGTCCCCAAGGGAAGGTTTATTGCAGCAAAGCGGCCACAATGTACTGAAAATGTCAAGCCTTAATGACAAGAAAACAGTTCACTTGAATGATACTGATTGTGGGCTTAAATTACAGGAATTCAATCCTCCAGCAGTGAGACTTTTAAAAATCCCCAGATCTGTGATCACTCACAAAGCACTTCAAACAGAGGACAGCACTGCAAAATGTCAGGATCAGCCCCGGGGTGGGGCGAATATGACCACAGGCACAGCTAAGGTACCAAGTGTCCCCCCCCCAGGTACCTACAACAGTATCTTTTTTTGCTTTTGTTTTGTGGCCTCCGTTTTTCAGAAATTAATATTTATGCTATTATAGTATTCCTCAGTCAGCCTTTAAGTCACAATGTTTTTTTAAAACCCTACAAGCAAAACCAAAACAGTTCAACCTCCCCATTCATAGGTCAGTTGTTTAGCCACTGTGTTATGCAAAGCTGGAATTGCCCTATCACACTGAAACAAAGTGAAATGCAAACAGCTTTGCCCACTCTTCTTGCCCCCCCCCCATCAATGACAGCAAGTCATTGGAGGAAAAGCTAGGTCCTGCTAGGGTCAGAGCTCAAGTGTCCTCTCTTCCCCTGCTCAAAAAAAGAGACTGGAGCAGGAGCGAAATTGCTCTATTTTTCCCAGGCAGGCATAGAACTTACCTTTTCCTGGAAGCCGCACTAAAAATAGTGGTACTTACTTCCGAGTAGCCACACATAGCTCTTACAGGAACACACTGAACTTCCCTTAAGATATTCCTCAGAGAATATCCTACAGACATTTGCTTTCATTGTTTGCTATTTTTCTGGAATGTCCAACTAATGATTCATGGCTGAGTCCAGTGTCAACCTTTACTGATATACACTGATTAGTATCATACAAAACACCCTTCAGTGTAGAAAATAAAAAGCAAGGCAAAACAAAACGAAGCCAATCTCTTTACACTCACCACTCCTCAATACCTTGGAGCGTTTCAGAATGGTCAGATTTTTTGGAAGAGTTATGTGCTGATTATCACCCTCCAGTAGAAATTGAATGATAACATACTCTGGGTAACCTATGTAAGTTAGGAGCAATGGGAAAAGGTATTATTGTCAACTCCTGGTACCTGGTGCAGCACAGCATAAAGTGTGTAAGGGATTCTATTTTGCTCTATTGCACTGTTGCGGTATTGCAAAAGACATAGGCGTTCTGCTAGAGGAAAGTTTATAAACCTACCAAGTAGGTAGGTTTCATGGCATTACATTGCAGTGCACCAGTGTCAAAGCCCTCCACTCCTATCGGCGCAACGTGGCCAGGGGATGGTCTACTGTAAGCTCTGACAAGCAATCATCACATGCAGTGTCATGCGCAGGGGGAGCTTGGGGGTTAATCCCTAGTGGGTTTTGAGGTAGCTCACCGCTCAGGTAAAGGCTCTGGTAAATCAACCTGTACCCCCTTCCATACTCTGGCACAGAACATCAGTAAATGGTTAGCTGGGCCCTGTAGTAGTGGGTTTTCTGTAGATGGCTTATCTGTAGGCACATGTGGAGGTGGCAAGGAAGAACCCAGTACTGATAAGCGCCCACTGACTATGGGTCATCTGAAGGTTCCCAACCTTGTCAACATTTTCTACCATCGGTGGATTTGAGACCCAATTTATGATTTATATTACAGATTTTCAAAAAGTGGCTCCACCAAATGACCTGAAACTTGCACTGTAAACAGTGTAAGGATAGACCTTTTTAGAGGTACAGTTGTTTTGATGGTCCACCCATGTCATCATTTAAGAAACAGGGGCAGAAGTTGGGTTTTTTTTTGTTTTGGGGGGGGGGCTGTTTCTGAACCTGATTGGGGGCATCCAAATCTGAAACTTGCCATTTTGGCTTCCTGTGTTAGGGCAGGGGCTAACCTTTCTCACTGAGTCAACTTTAATGCTTTCAGGTACAATTAGCACCTGTAATAATTTTTTAAATAATTAGCGTGCAAATCTGCCAATGGTAGTTCAAACGTCTCCTTCCATTCAAACTGTGTTTCTTTGTAATGTAGGCTAACTATCTTTTTACTTTAGTTACTTTAGTTTACTTTTTACAAGTTAGGTGAAAACATGAACACATATCTCCTAACCTTTGTCCTCTGTTATTTCTAATGTTCTGATATGTCTTGCCTTTTTTAGTTTTTAGTTTTTGCAGATTGCAGGTAAATTCAGAGACTGTGAATAAATTATTGCGTGTGGCAACAAAGACAATGTTTTTATACTCCACAAAACATTAGACACAAAACATTAAAAGGCAACTCCAAGATCAAATATCATAAGGCTGTATGACCTCTCACCAACCACAGTTTTGCCTGGGTGCAGGAAGGCAATCAACTGCAATGTTTACCTGAATCAACCATCTCACCTGATGGTTGTTTAAAGAAAGGGATTTAGCTAGGTGATTAGCTAGTTGAGGACAATGACCAGGGGCAGAAATCTGCAAAATGCTCTCCTATTGTTTGTCTTAATTAGCTTTGGGAAAGGTAATTACCATGGATAGCATATTTAGGGACAAAAAATGTAGATAAAGCTCTCCTATTCACTCCTCTAATCACTGAGAATTCCCAAGCCATTTAGAAAATCAAGTGACCACTCTTACTTCAGTGTTACAATCTAGCCACCAAAACAAACCTCACTGCCCTACCCTGATTCACGCTGTGAGGGTCATCCTGTTTCTTGCACCATGGCAGCAAACTTTACTGGGGCATAGCCAACATGCACACTCAGGGCTCCCTTCCCCACTGCAGGGACATATTAGCATATGTAATGCACACAATCTGTAATGCATCTTTGCTTTCAGTCATCAACTGCTTTACCATTTACCTACTGGCTGAGGGGAAAAAACAACATGGTGCTTCTTGCCCAATCCTATCCAACTTTCCAGTGTGGCTGCCTCAGCACTGAAAACTTGAATAGGACTGGACACTTAGTTGCTTCACTGCAGCATGGAGGCCTCATAGAGTTCCTCAGGCTACAGTCCCTCAAAGAAAAGCTAAAATGACCCACTCAGTGACACAAGAACAGGAACATACTAGTAATAATTTATATTAGTTGTACAAGCACAAACAGTGTGGTACAGTCTTGTCAATTGTGCAAGAACACAGAATAAGATTCAAATAATATTCCTCCAAATCAGCACTCTGGACACAGTCCAATAGCTACTGAAGAGTCATAGTGGGGTTTTAAGAACATAAGAAGAGCCCTGCTGGATCAGGCCAAAGGCCCATCTAGTCCAGCTTCCTGTATCTCACAGCGGCCCACCAGGTGCCCCAGGGAGGCATGAAACAACAAGATGCTTGCATCCTGTTGCCACTCCCTTGCACCCGGTACCAGTAGCCTACCACCTTTGTAAGGAGGTTGCACAATCCATCATTGCCTATAGCCCACGATGGACCTTTCCTCCAGAAATCTGTCCAATCCCCTCTTAAAGGCATCCAGACCAGATGCCATCACCACCTCCTGTGGCAAGGAGTTCCACAGATTAACTACCCGGTGGGTAAAAAAGTACTTCCTTTTATCTGTTTTAACTCTCCCAACCCTCAGCCTTAGTGGATGCCCCCTGGTTCTGGTGTTTTGAGAGAGGGAAAAGAACATCCCTCTATTGACTCTATCCCTTACGTGCATAATTTTGTATGTCTCAATCATGTCCCCCCTCAGGCGCCTTTTTTCTAGACTGAAGAGCCCCAAACGCTGCAGTCTTTCTTCATAAGGGAGGTGCCCCAGCCCCGTAATCATTTTTGTCGCTCTCTTCTGCACCTTTTCCAACTCCACTATGTCCTTTTTGAGATGCGGCGACCAGAACTGGACACAATATTCCAGGTGTGGCCTTACCATCGATTTGTACAATGGCATGATAATATTGGCTGTTTTATTCTCAACCCCTTTTTTAATGACCCCAAGCATGGAATTGGCCTTCTTAATTGCTGACGCACACTGGGTCGATACCTTCATTGAATTGTCCGCCAGCACCCCGAGATCTCTCTCCTGAGCTGTCACAGACAGCTCAGAACCCATTAGCCTATAGGTAAAGTTTTGGTTTTTTGCTCCAACGTGCATCACTTTACATTTGTCTATGTTGAAACGCATCTGCCATTTGGCTGCCCATTCCCCCAACTTGGAGAGATCCTTCTGGAGCTCTTCACAATCCTTTCTGGTTTTTACCACCCGGAAAAGTTTTGTGAGTTTTGTGTCATCCGCAAACTTGGCCACCTCGCTGCTTATCCCTGTCTCCAGGTCATTTATGAATAAGTTGAAAAGCATGGGCCCCAAGACAGATCCCTGGGGCACTCCGCTTTTCACCTCTCTCCATTCTGAAAATTGCCCATTGACCCCCACTCTCTGTTTCCTGGCCCTCAACCAATTCTGGATCCATAAGAGGACCTGCCCTCTTATTCCCTGACTGTGAAGTTTCTTCAGCAGTCTTTGGTGGGGGACCGTGTCAAACGCCTTCTGAAAATCCAGGTATATGATATCCACAGGTTCACCCACATCCACGTGCCTGTTGACCTTTTCAAAGAATTCCAAAAGGTTTGTGAGGCAAGACGTACCCTTACAGAAGCCATGCTGACTTTCCTTTAGCAGTACTTGTTCCTCTACGTGTTTTAGGATTTTATCTTTGATGAGGCTTTCCACCATCTTACCCGGAACAGACGTTAGGCTGACAGGCCTGTAGTTTCCAGGGTCCCCCCTTCTCCCTTTTTTAAAGATTGGCGTGACATTGGCTATCCTCCAATCCTCTGGTACCATGGCCGTTTGAAAGGCCGTTTTGCTTTGTTTCACATAGGAATCATCATTCCAGCGACTAAAGGGTTTATGAAAGGTTATTTATTGCCTCAGTAGCTGCTAGAGAAGACAAATCAATGAGAAAGATACTTTTTTCTTCAACTGTTCACAGCTTGTTCTATGGTTGGGGTGGGAGGGAACCTCAAAAGGTGAACTCAGGCCTTCCATAAGCTGCTGCAAGCTGCAGATGCCAGCTCTATGAAAAAATAGGGTTTCTCCCAAGATGTTTATAAAGCAGAGAAGGTTCAAGGAAATTCCAGAAGAATTCTTTCTCCAGCTAATTAGAGGGGGTGCAAAACAAGTAGCAGAAGCCTGCAAAACACCTCATTTAGCTTAGCAGCAGTCAAAGCTATGCCAAAAATTCAGTTTTGCAAGAATGAACCTCTTACTTCAGGATTCGCACTCAAGGGCCCCCTTCTGCAAATTCCTGAAGTAAGCAAGCTGTGTACTCAGTGAACAATGTGTTTTTTAAAGATTCTCAGGGGTAAAGGTAGCTTTTTTTCAATCTTTCCATAGAAATTGATACACAGCACCATGGATAGCGCGCCATTTTTGCACAGTAAAAATTACACTTTCAGTACCATCGGCGGGCAAAGGACCTAATTTCAGTTTAGGTATATGGGAACACTTTGACATGGTTCCAAACACATATTTACCGGAGGGGGGGGGCTGTACATGTTTCAAAATGCAAAAGAAAAAGTTTTGTGCTAATGCGCCTACGGGAGGAAATGGGTTTTAAAGGGACAGAAGGTTGGGAACCACAGACCTAGCCCAACCCTTCTGACTTCAAAACCATGGTCAATGTTCAATCCTTTTACGTTCCTGCTTTAATGAAGTCAGGAAATGATTGCCAACTGGTTAGTTATAAACCACATCACATTGGCAAAGCAGGAATGATGGAATTTGACTACAATCTATATTGTTCTGGAAGGAAGAATTAATCTCAAGTGCTTTGTTAGCTTTTATGCTTCATAATTTTTTATAAACAAAACTTTTTTGATAGCAGACAATGTGAATTGAAACCACCGCAAGGCCGCCAACAAATTTATGGCCTTGGTTTTCTTAACTCTGATATAGTTGTATACTTCTTCTGTTGCGGGTTTGTTTTGTCCCTTGTTCTTTGAAGATTAATTTAACTGCTCCACAAATTCAAAAAGGGTTTGCAAGGAAAATTGCAAGGGCTTGGCTTCATTCTGAATACAGAATACAAGATCCTCTCCCAATCAATTGGAGATGTTATTCAATCATTTGTCCAACTCCTGAATTTCAGAATGACTATTGCCCACATTTTGCCAAATACATCAAAGCACCCATGAGGCACATGAGGAGAAGCTTGTGCTTAACAAACAAAACTGAGGGCAAACTGAACCTTGCCGCCATTTCCAAATCCATTTTTCCCAGAAAAAATCCTGTAGAACTGCCATAAACACATTGCTTTGTGAATTGTCAGCATCCTATAATGCAACAAGCTGAAAAGTGGCAAAAAAATGAATTAATTGTAAGGTGTAGCTGGAAAAGCAAGAATGTTCTATCTGTACATGATGAGAAACAAGTGCAGTGTGTAATTTGAAACTATGGTTATGCTAATTTTGACTGAAGAAATACAAAGGTTTTATAAGGACTGAAAATGACCTTATAAAGCTATATAAGGAGGTTCCATTATTCCTTGTTATGGAATGACGTTTCTGATCATCCCAAAGTCTTTGACTTGACATTGGATACTAGGAAGGAAAAACAAACAAACCAATTCCATCTATGGAACTGAATTTTATGAACTGATTATGATGACTGGAACCATTTCAAGTATAGCCAACTATTGTGATATTAGCAGCTGTCCACAACAGTGGGACTATAGGATTGTCCAGGGGGCAAGCCTAACCTGGAGCTAGGCCAGCACAGGCCAGCAAAGTTTGGCTGGAACAAGGGCTGCTGTAAAGTATATTTGGACCATTCCTGGGGTGAGGGAGGATGGCCTAATAGTAATAATAGGGATGTGGTGGAGCTGAGAGTTTAAACCACTGTTGCTAAGCTTGCTGACCAGAAGATTGGCAGTTCTAGATCATGCAACAGAGTGAACAGTGTTGCTTGTCCCAGCTCCTGCCAACCTAGCAGTTCGAAAGGACGTAAAAATGCGAGTTGATAAAGAGGTACCACTTCAGTGGGAAGGTAACACCTTGATGCACCTTAGTGTATAGACATGTGACCATGGATATTTGTCCATGATCCACCAGCTCTTTGGCTTTATAAACGGAGCCTTTTACAGTCGGTCAACTAGACCATTTGTTGGTCATGGGAAAACCTTTACCTTTACTGCCGAAGGACCTTGTCCCCTCTGGTTTGCAAGACTGCATTTCAATGTTGGAACGTTCCTGCCCCAAATAACCTCCCATGTGATGCGGCTCTTACAAAAAATACATTCAATTTGTTTTAAAATGTGCCAAAGCCGTGTCCCAAAGTGGGTGGCGTAATTAAGCAATGTATTCAACCTAATTTAAAACATCTCATCAATGTTTTCATCAGAAAGCTGTTTATGACCCACTGTGTCTCCTGTGAATTTATGCATTGTAAATACAAATATATTTTATTCATAGAAAAGTCTTGCAACTTAAATTATGCAATAAGTATTTATTTGGAATTCATTATTTTTTCCATTTGCCATCCATCATTAATTCATGTTCCACTGATGAAGGCTGCTGTACAGCTTTGGTGAACATTACAGATGACAAAATATAGATTTGTAGGGCTTTGTATTCTCCATACACTTTCGAAGACAAAGCTAGGAGGTGATCATATTACATTCTTGGTCGTGGCTCCTGACTTTTATGATGTTGTAACATAAAAGTTCATTGACAAAACAGGGCACTGACCTGTTTTTGAAGTAGATTTTTGCAAATGGAAAACAATAAGGAGACGAAGCATTAAAAATTTGGATGGTATCGAAGTTATTTTGCAAACATCTTTGCATTGCATTGATTTCCCTTTCCTTCCACGTAAACAATGTAACATATGAATATTGCATTGGACTGTAAAGAGAGGGAGAGGGTGGCACCCTATGGAGAGGGTGGCAAAATGCTATATCTTACACCCCCCACCCTCCTTCAGAGCCGCTTTGCTCTCTGAGCTGTGAATGAAGAATTGGGGGGGAGAGCACCTTACCCAGGAGTTCAGGCTTCTGCAAGACTTAGCATTTTGCCACCCTCATGCAATTGGCTCTGAGTGAGGGGCTGTTTTACACAGGATCATGAAAATGCCACATTTTGCCCCCTCTAGGAACTGCACAGCCTCACAGTGAGCACACACTGAGATATTCAGTTAGTCTTCAGCTCTTAGCTTTTCAATTGTTGGCTTTAGAATCATAGAAACATAGTGTTGGAAGGCTTAAGGCCACCTACCTAGTCCAACCCCCCTGCCTGTAGTAGAAATCCCCCCTAGAGCATCTCCAGTCAAGCCTCTGTTTGAAGGTCTCCAAGTGAGGGACAACTCACTAGCGTTCTAGTTCTTAGCTTCTTAATTTTTGCTTTAACTTTTTAGTTTAGTTTTCAATGTTAGTTTTTATTCCTTTTAATTCCCAATCTTTCTTTAGTTTTTAGCTTTTAGCTTTTAGTTTTCAATGTTGAGTGCTCAGCTTTTAAGGTTTCTAGACCATGCAATTAGTCCAAAAAACGTTTCCTGGTTTAAGATTCTAGTCAAATCATATTTATCACACTGTATTGCATCTTTTTGTTTTCTTGCCCACTGGATAGTGGGGACAGAGAGGGGCTGATGGAGCCCATATAATAAGCTTTGGTAGTATGACAGCAGCTCCTCCACTTCTGGACTTCTGGACTTCTCCACATCCATGGGTGGAAAGGATGGTGGTGGTGGGCCCAAATAATGTAGGGTGGGTGGGCCTGCATTGGGCCCACCACATTATAGTGCTGGAACTGCATACTATTCCAAAGGTTCCAAATGTGTACAGAATGCAAGCCTAGCCTGAAATTAGGAGGGCACAGTTAGGCCAGCAAATTTTGGACAAAGTATGATTAGACCAAAATCAGTGAGAATGAGCCTGTATCGCCAAGCATGATGGCCTGTATCTCCAAGCGTGGTCAAAACATACTTTACATTGGAGCCAGCCAAACCTTGCTGGCCTAACTTATGTTGGCCTCACTCCAGGTTAAGTTTGCACACTTGCAGCACATGTGTCTTGCAGCACATTCATCTGCTTAATGTTGCCTCTTCTTATTTATGTCATTTACAGCCCTCAGTAGGTAATTTGTTCATTGGAATGCAATTTGACCCACTATATGAAACAAGTTTGACACACGCATTTCAGATGGACATTTTTGTCCCGAATAGGAGAATGAGTTAAAAATTGCACATATGCACACCATGATTTTGTTTTAAAGAAGACTCTAATTTCATATTTGTTTTGTAACAATTTCCTTTTAAAGTTATTCTACAGATTTTGTTTCCTTGTATGCAATTTTATATTAAAATGTGCTTTGATTGGTGGTTCCTAAACAGGGTGCTGGGATTCACCAGTGGGTTGTGAGTCAATTTCAGTTCGGTCAAGAAGCATCTAGAGTAGCTATCGTGAAAATATGGGAAGATAGGATGCTGGATGTGTGTTTGTTTTGTTGTAAATAGGTTTTTTTTCCCCCTTTTTGATTCACTTTGGTATTGGAAAATGGTATGGCACAACGATAATTAACACGTCTCATCATTTGCATTTTTCATGATTTTTGAAAATTGTAAAGAGCCCCTAGATTTCTTTCTGTGGGGCAACGTTAAAGACATCGTGTATAGAACAAAGACATGGGACATTACTGGCCGTTGCTACCATTGATGAGACTACGCTACAGGGAACATGGCAGGAAATCGATTATCGCCTTGATGTGCTGCATGCAACCAATGGTGCACATATAGAGGTTTATCATAGACCAATGGAAAATGATCACAGATCTTGAAAAATGCTTAGCTTGACTCTGCTGGTGTGTCAACCCCCCTCCCAAACAAAAGAGAAACAATTGTTTATATTCATTTATATAAATTAAAAAATACAGTCCAATCAAGTGTGATGCTATCTATATATATAAAATCGAACGTCTGTTTGTACGTTTGTACGTATGTTCCGCATAGGCTCCACAACGCCTGGACCGATTGACACCAAACTTTGCATGCATACACCTTGCGGCCTGGTGACAAACACTGCAGGGGGGTCACACACCCCTAGGACCGCCAGGTGTGTGCGGGGTGTGCGAAACGTAAACATGATCACAAACGGCTGACTTCGGTGTCAAATCCGTCGTTTCCGTGGTCGCTGAGACGAGCGGCGACGTCCCCGATGCTGTTTGACTCCGGGTTCAGCCCCCCCTCGGCATGGGGGGGGGAAGAAGGGGTGCAAAACAAACTGTCAACCATGCCCTCCTGGAACGCCTGGAGTGATTGACATCAAACTTGGCATGCATGTGCTTTGCAGTCTGGCGACAAATACTGTGGGGGTCAAACCCCCCTAACGCCCACGGGGGTGGGGGTATGCAGGGGGGGCACGTGAAAACAGTAAGAAATGGCCAAAATTGGTGTGAAATCTATAGTTTCCGGGGTCGCCATTGGAGGTTTGCCCCCCCTCGGCATGGGGGGGGCGAGAAAGGGTGCAAAACAAAACGTCCGACATGCCCCACTGGAACACCTGGATGGATTGGCACCAAACTCGGCATGCGAGGTATGCAGTGGGCCCCACGTGAAAATGGTCGAACACGTCCACTGTGACCCGTTGGAACGCCTGGAGCAATTGACACTAGTATGCTTTACGGTCTGAGGACAAACACTACGGGGGTCACACCCTCCTAGTGCCCCCAGGAGTGGTGGTGCACAGCGGGCCCCATGTGAAAATGGTCAAAAACAGCTGAAATCAGTGTCAAATCCATAGTTTCCAGGGTTGCTGAGATGGAATAGCAACACTCTCGAGGCAGTTTGAGTCCATGTTCGCACTTGGGATAATTTATTGCCCAGGCAACACCAGGTAAAAAAAGCTAGCATATTATATAAAGAAACGTCAAATAATTACAAAGATGAAAAATGAGTAACACAAACTCAGTTTGTTATGTGTTGGTGAATGCTGGTGTGTAACCCCAAACATTGGTGTGTCACCTTTGACACACGTGTCCATAGGTTTACCATCACTGTCATAGCCGGTCATTGAAACAGAGAAGTTAATGTAATATATTAATATATGCATTGGAAGGCAGGCTTAAAGATGCATATCATTTTCTTTTTTAGAATGGCTCCCTTTCAAATTTAACAATGTAATGGAGCCTATTTTTTTTTTAATGTGTAGTTTGGCATAGATTACTGTTATGTGGTTTCGGTCCTGATATGTTTTAACTAAAATTATTCTAACAAGTAACGAAAAACAAACTTAGAAATCAATGAACAATGCATGTTCACGCATGGCCAGGTGAAGCAAGAAAGCAAGCAATGAACATTCAAAAGTGCATATCATTCCAATCAACCCATTTTGAACATCACTCTAGCCCTGTGCAGGATGATGCTGGGGAGCGGGGGCAATGAGATTGGGGCAAGTAGTGCCCCTGAACTGATGGTCCCACAAATGAGCCGTGTCGCCCCCCCCCAAACAGGAGTACAACATTCCTATAATTACAATTGCTGTACACAAGGGAAAGCCACTGCCAAAGATTCTGAAAGCACATGGGAGGACTGCTCCAAGGAGAGGGTAGCCACAAAGGTCGTGCTAACAGTCCTTACAGGCATTCTGACACCAGAGACCCTCCACGGTTTCAAAGCATCTGGACACAGCTTTTGCGTGTTCCAAAACAACAGGGGTTCATCAGTGTTCCAAAACATCAGTGTTCCAAAACCAGATCAGGGGCATGTCGTGCTCCAGGTCTGCCTCCCCAGCCTTGGACCTCACTGTATATCACAAGACGCCCATGCTGTCCAGTCCCTCCAATTAGACTTTCCTTGTGAGTCTGCTCATATACACTTTCTGCCTTAGAGTCTCCAGAGTTTCCAGTACCACATCATATATTTTGCAGTTTCATGGGCTAAAAAAAAACAGTTTTATAAATGAATAAAATTTGAATAACGAATACGTTTTACTTGGCTCTTTTTTTGCAATCAGCATATTGATTGGGTACAAATGAGAAGTTATTTACAGAGTAATCCTATGCTGGAACAGATAGGCTGGCTGGCCTGTGCTGTATCCAAAGTAGGTTTACTGCCTACATTTGTCCCCTTACCCAAGCTAAGCTGCAGCCCCTGCGATGGGCCTGTTTGCATCTGCATCTGCACCTGTTTAGCAGGTGCAACTATAAACATGCCGGCAGGGCTGTGTGCCCTGGATGGGGGGGGTTGGATCCAAACTCCACCCCCTCCCTGGGTTGCCCTGCCCACAGGAACACTTTCCCCCTGCACCACTTTCACCTTTACCCCTGTCAATACAGGAGTTACTCACTGATCACCCGCTCTGGTACAACTATTTCAACATATGTGCTTGCTTTGACACAGTGTGACTTGCGCTAGTACGAAACTGCCTTAAGACACTTTCATGACAGAATTGGGCCGCGCAATACATGGGTAGGCCCAAGGGTGCTCTTGGATTGTGCCCCTTACAAATAAAAAATGCCATGCTTAAATGGAGAAGGATTTATAATGAATGAAAATTTCAAATATTTTAAGCTGCTGAAGGCTGAATAACCTATTGTGGCAAATCAGATTTGGCCCCCGGGCTGTGGTTTGGACACAACCCTGTCCTAAATTGATGTGTCTTTCCACACTGGTACAGTGGCATTCATATATACTTGGTGCAGATATATACTTGGTGCAAGCTATTAATTCCCCAGTGTATAAAATGGGAGTGGAGATGGGTTAAAAGAGAGGTGACATGTCTTCACAGCTCTTCACAGCAACATTAATATGAAATTTCCCATTTCCTCAGCATCACACATTACGGCACCTTGCGTGGGCGTCAATTATAAGCAGTAAATTGTTTGTAATCCTTTCGGGTTTTAAGGCATAATGTATTCATTTGGATACCTTTTCCAGGTCATTAAGACACAGTTGTTGAAAGAATAGAAGGTGCTTTTAATCTCTTTGTACCAGGAAAAATAATAGGTTTTTCACCTTATTGCTGGTAATTTTATGTTGCCAGTTTCCGGCAAAGAAGCAAAATGTTATTTTCTAGAGTGCTGTTTAAGTCAATGTGTAATCAATTTGTTGGATTCGACATGGTCTGTATTCCTGAAAAATCCATGGGCCTTTCAGTTGACTTTCTAGGGGCTGTGGCTGTGATACTACTAACTGAATAAGATATTGATAGGAAACAGTTGCAGCAGCGACAACAATATGCTCCCCATTATATTATCCCCTTGGGAAAAACAATGACAGTAGACCTACCTTTATGTTGCCCACGAGAGAGAAGGCCTTTTATGCTAGGCCACTGTAATGCCTTCCCCTCAGGGGCAGATGTAAAGGAGGAGGAACGTAGGAGGAAGGAGGAATGCAGATGCAAATGTCTGTCAGATTATGTACCCTGTTATACTACTATGGGAAACATGAGCTATGTGGCAAATTTCTCGCATCTTTGTTATCTGCTAATCTGGGCCAGAAGGAAGAAACGTTATAATGGAATCTGTACTAGGTGGCCATATTTCTCAAGCCATGCATATGGGATATACTGTCTGTTCTTAAAATGAGTGCAATTTAAATTTTTGTAAATAATTTTTATTTCTTCTATTTAGTTATGGGACAAGGAAATGGATATACATAGATTAAGGGGAACAAAGGTTACACAACAGTTTATAATCGCCTACAATATCTTTCTTCTACACATATTGATCACCATCTTACAACCTTTCATACTGTACTATAGTATCATATCGCCTATATTCATTTTCCATTACTTCTGAAACAAAAAAACACCACTTCTGACAGAAAAACCACTTGGAAGTGATGTCATTGCCTGAAGTGACATCATCAAGCAGGAAGTGCCAACATTGACATCAAATGACATTTCTGGAATGCTCTTGGCTCTCAACAACCCACCTGACATCAGGATCCCAACGCACAGTTTGAAAAACACTGGTCTAGGCCAACAGTCTCCTCTCTTCCAGTGTGTGTTCCCTAGAGGCATCTGTTGGGCCACTGGAAGCTGGACTAGATGAGCCCTTGGCCTGATCAAGCAGGGCTCTTCTGGTGTCCTTCCTCATCTGCTTCCGTCTTTTTAAAATTTGAATAAGAAGAAGAGGAGGAGCTGACATAACGGTGCCTGATACACTCCTAGACCAGCACAAGTAACCTGATCTGTGGAAGATTCTTCTGATCGTGGATGTCCATGTTGCATCTAGTTATACCTCAAGTACAAATTTAGAAAGAGCCCAGTGCCAACGGCATAAAATACTTTGCCACTATCACTAGTGATGCAGTGCCTGCACAGAGGCCTGTGTCAGTCATTGCTGGGGCTCAGTGCTGCTCAGTTACTGGGCAGATGGAGGGCAGGAGAAAGTCAGGGAGGGGGGATGGACGGGCAGGCTGGGAGACGGGCCAGGAGGCAGGCCTGCCCAAGGGGTGGAGCTTGGATGCGGATGTTAGGCCGCATCACAACCCCCTGTCCCCAGCCTGCACCGTCCCGATTTGGATTATGGCGGCTTGCTTGAACCGGTACCAAGATGGTGGGAATCAGTAGAAGAGACCAATTTATTGTCATTGCCACATGGAGCTTTATTACAAAAAAGACTTACTTGGAAGTCTGACAAAAATTGCATTATTCACTCCTTGTCAACATACCAGAATATATGTGCCAACTCAAAAAAAATCTTATTTTTCACTTATTTCAAAAACTACATGGAGAAGCGGGTGGCAAATGAGCTTGGATAGCAAAGATACTTTTTATGAGGGAAAATATAAAGTATAAAGTATGCTACACTGAGCACCTCTCCAAATAATTGCCTGTATTTTTTTTGTCCAAATATCTTTGAGGGGAATTAGAGGAAGGAAGTCATTGTCTAAGCTAGTGGTGTCCAAACTAGAGGTTACTGTGCACCAACAAAGCCATCTCTATCCTGAGTGCCACCATGCTGCTGCTTCTCTTTGCCCCTGATCTGACCATGTGGATGCTCTAGGCTTTGTAATTTGAACTGTGGGGTCAGTTGGGTCACTTAGGGTCAGGTGGGTCTCAGAAAGCTGGGAGTGTTCACAGTTTGAATTTTCAAGTGAGGTTTTTTTTTTAATTTTGTTTTTACTTTAGTGCTTTTACATAATATTTTGTCCTAATCCTGCTTTCTGTCTGGGATGGTTCATGGTTGTACAATTGCTGCAGTTCAAGAATGCCAATTTGCATTTCAGGAGTATTATTTTATTATGTTACCCGGCGTTGCCCAGGTACTTATTTATCCCAAGATTCTATTAGGCACGAAAAGGAATGAATTGTACCAATCAGCTCAGCCAATCATTCCAGGCGTTCCAGCAGGGTATGACAGACATTTTGTTTTGTACCCTTTCTTGCCCCCCACGTTGAAGGGCCCCCGAACCTGGACTCCAACGGCGTGGGGAGCGTCACAGCTCTGTGGTGATGCTGTGGTTTTATTTCAGAATGGTGTGATGCACCCTTTGGAAAGCTAAGTGTATACTTAGATACACCCTAGGACAGCTAACTCCTCCTGGCCAGCAAGCATTGTTTTGTCATCAGTGACCATCATTACCATGTTGTACCTTAGCTGGCACTCCCCACTCTACTCCCCACTTATATTCACTGGACACTGAATCCCACAGGCCAGAGTCTGCTGACGGGGCTAATCCAATTTTTTTTTTTTCTAAATCTACATAGGATTATTTGAAGTAGGTGTCAGCCATGTTCCCTATTGAGCCACGGAATGTGAAACCTCATTGCTGTACTTCTAATATTTAATTTCGACATGCTCCAATTGCCATAGCTGCATTAGTAAGCCACTGAGTGACAGTGACTGGCCCCAGAATTAACCAATGAGCTTTATTGTTGGAGTGGGGAATGAACCCTAATATTACACGCACTGGCTCCCTATTGGAAGCAGGGGGAAAAAACCCACTAGTTCTGGCACCCCTCCAAAATATGTTTATTTTTCGCCTATTTATCTTGCGATGGCATCACATGACAAATTAAGTTTCTCTGCATTTATAATTGTGTACGGCGAACACATCCCTGAACACTAATTAGCAGAGCTAATTAATCCTGAGAAGTGAAAATTATTCTTCCTTTGAGATCAGTTTCACACTTAAGGGGGGAAAACAGATAATTCAAAATCTTCATTTGACTTCCCAAATACCACGCGCAGGTCCCTGAACAGCATACCAAAATAATTCAGCGAACAAAGGGAAATTATGGGAAGGAAAATCTGTCCCATTGGCAGCATAGCGGCAGGCCCTAGAATTGAATCGGGTAGCAAAGCAATTTTATCTTGCTCCTCCCCTCCAGTGACTACTACATTTTAGTTCAGGATAAAGGGAAGCTGCTTACCTGTAGTTTTATTTGTAAGGAATAAAAATAAGATTCTTGGGATATGAAACCCCATGTAACCTTCTACAATTTTTTAGGGGAGGGATGCACGGTGCGGGCAATTCGTCATTGCTCCTCTCAGCAATGCATAGTTGATGGCTCCATCCCCACCCTGAGATGCTTCTTAGAATAGTTTTAAAAATCTGTTATTTACATTTTTCTATTACCATTCCTCCAAGGAGCTCAATGGTTTACATTGGGGAAGGCAACGATCATACTATGTTGATATACATGGGCTACTTAGCAGAATTACTGCCAAAGAGCTACACTCCCCCCATATTTAACTGCAGAAAAAAATGCCAAAGCAAGGCAGCTGGGCAGGTCACTGGGGCATACTTTGGAGGTAGGAGAACTAAGGAAGTCCCCACCTGTGATACTCTGGGAGGAAAAGGAGCTGTTTTCACTTCCTTCCCTCTGCTCTTTGCCTGCTCCACCTCTCACCATTGTGAAGAAGCCACTTCTCCCACCGCCCTGTCTGGCCACAATTGCCAGTTACACTCCAATCAGCCACCTCATGAGAGCCCATGCAGGCCAGGAGCTCCAGGGTAGCAGCTGGAAGAGGCAGGGCTGGCAGAGTTCTGTGCTCTCAACCCCATCCTCCCTGGCTGCTCGGCGGCGGCTGTCATTCTGAGCCAAAAAGGGCCGCAAGCTGTCAGTAACCACCTTGCGAGCTACTCGTAGCTCTCAAGCTCCACATTCCTCCTCTCCTTTTATCCTTTTACCCTGTGAGCTTGGTGAGGCTGATAATTGGCCCAAGGTCACCCAGGTTTTACACCCACTTCATGGCTGTAAAACAATACAAAGGTAATGGGCACAGAGGTAAGTGGGGCCGTGAATAGCCAGATTCGTGGATACTAGATCTGCAGATACTGAGGGATGTCTATAGCATGAATAGAGGGATGAATAGAGGACTTAGTGTTTTTATGTTTAGTAAAAGGAAAAGATTTCCCCACGACCGAATGGTCTAGTCATGACCGACTGTAGGAGGTGTGCTACACCGACACGTGACCGACTGTGCTCATCTCCATTTCCAAGCCGAAGAGTGTAAACATTAAGGGGGTCTTGGCCCTCACTTCTTGTGTGCTATTAGATAAGGAGATACACCATCCCCCAAATGAAGAAACACATATCTACTTGTGATTATAATAGGAAAGACTATGTGGGATGATCAATGGGCAATTCCCTCAAAAGCTGCGGGGAAGGGAGAGGGACATCCATCATTGTGTGTCCCATGCACCAATGATGCAGAACCAGAAAATGCTCACTGGGTGGGGTGCAGAAGCTTCCAGAATAGAAATCAGAGAGGCATGGAAGCATCCCAGTATGTTTATATCTTTATTAAATGGCTTCCAGTGGATATTCACCAAGAATGTAAAAGTGAAAACACTTCTTTTTTAGAGATTAAAAAAAATGTACCCGGCTTCGCCCGGGTGTTTATATGTCCCGTCCCTGACCCCCCCCCCCAGTGTTTTTTGGCCACTCCCGGGTGTGGGTTTTTTTGTTTTTTGTTTTGTAAAAAATTACCCGGCATTGACCGGGTGTTCCTTTGTCCCATCCGTGACACACACACACACCCAGTGTTTCTTCCTACTGTTTATTGCCTTTGTTTGTTGGGTAACCCTGGAAAGTACGGATTAGTCGTGCAACCCCACCCTGGGCGTGTTTTTTTTATGTACCCGGTGTTGCCCAGGTGTTTATTTGTCACATCCTTGACCCCTCCCCCAGTGTTTGTTGCCTGGCTGTGCAAACCCACCCTTGGAAGGGTTTTTCGTTGTTTTAAATTTACCCAGCGTTTACCAGTTGCCCGGTTAAATGTGTGCCATCCCTGATCCACCAGTGTTATTTGTAGATCTTACTGGATAGTCAACATTGTCATGCGGAGTCCTGTCCCCCCATCTCACCAGACTCACCAGCCACAAAACACGTTTGGAAATGGGTGCAACTGCCATTTCAGATGGCCCTGTATAGGTTTCCCTGCGGGAAACCTATTTGCTGCTGTTTGTCTTCAACTGTAAAGAGTTCAGTTGCTGCCCGAAGATTCCGCATGTTATTTGCATGTACTTTGCATCTCATCATGACATCATCGGAGCCTCAGAATGCAGTGGCTCAGCCCATAGCCACCCATAGAGAACCACAAATTTGCTTTTACCCCCGTCCGTGGGGGTTCCAAAACCACACAGCGACGGGTTCGGGGGGCCAAGGCACCCACGTGCCGAGTTTAGTGTGAGTTGGTCCAGGCGTTGCGGAGCCTATGTGGAACACATACATACACACATACGCTCTTCTTTATATATATATATAGATAACTAAAGAGTCACTGTCAAGTTAAATATCATATATTAATTTCCTTTTGGTACTAAACATTGGGATGTGGTGGTGCTGTGGGTGAAACCGCTGAGCTGAGCTTGTTGACCGGAAGGTTGGCAGTTCGAGACTGCATGACGGAGTGAGCTCCCGTTGCTTGTCTCAGCTCCTGCCAACTTAGCCGTTTGAAAGCACATATAAACACAAGTAGATAAATAGATACCACTTCAGTGGGAAGGTAATGGCGTTCCGTGTGCTACGGTGTATAGTTATGCTGGCCACACGACTGTGGAAAGTGTCCTCGGACAAATGCCAGCTTTTCAGCTTAGAAACGGAGATGAGGACCGCCCCCTACAGTCAGTCACAACTAGACCATTTGGTTGTGGGTAAACTTTTTCCTTTTACTAAACATTATAAAAACACTAAGGCTCAGACGGAAATCCCTCTGTCATAATTCATGCTATAGATGTGGAGCTGTCAAGTGAGATGGGATTAAATTTTAGGAAGGCAAGAGAATGCTTGACAATGGACTATATGAGATTGACATTTCCACCATAGCCCTGGTAAAATGTGTGCAGCTATCAGCATAAATCTTTGAGGTCTGGTTGTGCCAATAACATGGGAGAAGAGAACTTCAGACCTTTGGGGTAATCTGATCTTCTCTAACAATGAAGGAGTTAACAATGATTTTGTTTTCCTTTTTTTTTTTTTTGAAGATGATTTTATTAATTGTTTAATTGTAAAGATACAGGTAAGGATAGTCAATTACATAGGATAGGAAGACAAGGATCAAACAATAGGAAAGTTGGAGGTGGTTCGAGAGTTACATCAGCATAGGCAACTAATAATTACTTACTACTACAATATATTCCATCTGAAAGGATATAATTACTACAGCCACATAAAAAGCAAATAGGAAAGAAGATAGTATATAAAAATGTAAGAAAGAAACAGGGAAGTAAAGCTTTATAACATAATATCGCTTAGAAATTATAATGAACTGTCAAATAATTCTTTATATCTCTATCTTGTATATTTCTAGTTCTTTTAATTAAGATTTTAATTTTTATCTTTGCCAAAAAATAAATAAGAGTATTCTGTTCACTTGCCTATATTCCAAAATTCAACACTATTATTTCTATTACAAAAACATATTAAAATTAAGACAGCATGATTTGAGAAAAGGAAAAAAGCAAAAACAATAAGAAACTTTCTTAAACTTTCTTAAACATGCCATTAGGTCTTGATAGTTTCACCATTTTTCTCTAAAATAATATCTTTAAATATAAACCTGAATTATCACGTACTTTAAAAAAAAAGGAAACAAAAATAATCAGCTTTGCAATATAATCTTGACGCAAAATACAAGTTTACAGTCTTATTTCGCTTCTAAAATCAAAACACAATAATAGTCACTTCTCTCTACCACATAAAACAAAGAAAGGAAGGAAGCCTCTCTACATCTTAAACTTACTATTTCCATTATTACCATCTGTTCAATATTTTAAAACAAAATTTCAAATTTTCCTATCACTTTTGTTACAAGAAGCCAGTTGCTACAAATTATTAAAAACAATATCTGGTTAGATTTTGTTCCCTTGGTGCCCCAAGGGAAACAGTCAGCTAACATACTCCTCTGCCACCGGTGTCCGTGAGCCGACAATTAAAATGTCTCTTCTTCATTCAATTCACTTCTTTCTAATCTTCTTCACATACAAAGAAAACAATCCAACTTGAAATAGGGAGGAAATCAAACTTCCCTTATTAAACCATCAGATTTCATTCTCCTGATTTATTAGAAATTCCTCCAATCCTTCCAACAAAATTCTGCTTCAATCCACATCCATGGAGATTCTTGAATAGTTCTTAAAATCTGGTTATAAATCTTTTGCCTTTCCTCAGTGAACATGTTGTCTGTCGCCATTTTAAAACATCTACGCAGTTGGAATTCAAACTCCTCCATCTTTCACAGCAATGATTGACACCCGCTGCACAATTTACCAACCCAGGTATCTCTCTGCTGAACAAAAGAAGTCTCTTGTACCAGCCTAAACATGCATTTCCACCACTCTTGGGCAGCTCAGTCCTAAGGAGTATGCACCATGGTTGCATTGCTGGTGTGGGCAGTGCAAATGTGGGGGTGCCGAGCCGCACCACCGCATAGACACAAAGGCAATGGGACTGGCACAGCCGATTGCGCTCTTGTGGCATCTCCCTTGTGCTGGCCGAAGCTGGCTGGTGTAAGGGAGGAGCCATGTTGGGATGGGGGAGGGAGAGGGTGGGGGTGGGATGTTCTGGGCAGGATGTAGGTGGGCTGGCAGGCGGTCCCAGGATTCAGCCATAAGGCTGCGCAGTCTCCTCAGATCTGCTATTTAGTGGATAGGAGAGTAGCGGAGCTGAGTAGCAGATAGGGGAGGGTGGAGTCTTCCAGAAGCAGTATTGGATATGGTGCAGGCCCATCAGCCTTACCATTTTGACGCTGTTTAGGATCTGAGTCAGGGAGTCCAGCACATGGCTGTGCACAGTCCACCCTGACTCCAATAGTAGTGCTGGATTAACTCCAGGCTTTTAGCAAACTAGTAGGGTGGGCAGGCAGGTTTCAAGGAGCCTCTCTGCATGCTTCAGCAGAGGGGGCAGCAGCAAGGTTTGCAAGAAGTGGCACTGCCATTCCCGTGCATTTGGCACCACATCAATCAATCAATAAATCAACAGTATTTATATACCGCTTTTCAACAAAAAATTCACAACACGGTTTACAGGCAGGAAATAATCAAATTAAATGGCTGTCCCAAAAGGGCTCACAAAAAATGTAACCACCACCAGCAACAGACACTAGAAAAGACACTGTGGTGGGGTGAAGAGAGACAATTCTCCCTGCTAAATATATGGGAGCATAGTGCTAGACTCAGCTCTCCTTCCACACAGACAAAAATTCCACAAATATTTTTATTTTCATTTTGCTTCTGTCTTTGGTCAAAAAATAAGATCTGAAAGCAGAATTCAAGACGAACCTCTGCTAACTGGTTAAGAAATAATTAACTTGCAATTAAATTAGCACCAAGTCAACACATGAATACATTTTAAAACTGAGGTGGTTGGGAAGAACTCTTTTTTCTAATGAACACCAGTATCGAAGATGGAGAGATAACTCCTAGTGGTTGAAGAAATTATTCAACAGATTAAGGGCCTGGAGTATGGGGATGAGAACTGAAAACTTTTCCAGAGAATAATTAAGAGCTTTCAAGTAGCCCAGAAGATGACGGCTTCAAACAAAACCACCATATAGTACCGGAGGTCATTGGAACTTTCTGTAATATGGAAAAGCTGTTAAGAGATTAGATTGATGAAGAGGAAAGATGGCAACCATGTGAAATGAAAACTAAGAATTATCCCAGTTTTTTTCTATCCCATTCATTCAACGAATTCGGCCAAACTTCAAAGAGATTTCATCTTAGAAAAATTACAGGTAGATGATCCCTTATCCGAACATCTGAAAACCAGACTATTTCAAAATCTATACATCATTGTCCAATAATTTTTTGTAGCTTTCTATAACAAGATCTTGTGCTCATTCCCACATACAAGCTGTGTGTTCTATGCTCTGCTCAGTGGTGTGTGCTAGTTCAAAAAGAGGAGGCCAGCAGGATGGGTCACAGTGAAAAGAGGAAGCATTTCTCATTGTTTTTATGCAATTATTCTAAAATCCAGACAAATCCATAATCCAGTTTCTTTCCCGTCCCAAGTTGTCAGATAAAGGACCTTCCAACTATATGATTTTATGACTGTTATGATTTTATGACTGGAAATAACCTGTTATATCCAGAAGACCTCAGCAGACCTGGCCCTTTCATTTTTTGGTTTGCACAAACTCATATGGGCAACTGCATCTCTGCAAAGGCTGCCTCCTCCATTTGTTGTATCTGGATACAAATGGACATTCCACTCCAAAGATCCTCCCTGCTTGACCAGTGGGGGTGCAGAGAGGAAGAATGGGAATTCTCTTCCCAATTTTAGGATCACAGTGGTCTCCGCATCTCCTCCACCAGCTCTGCCCCTGTTATCTTCTAAAGAGATAGAAGCAAGCCCTCTTCCAATCTTACTCTTGCTTACCTTACTAAGGGAATGAGAGCAGAAGGGGCACCATTGATGGAATTAGAAGGGTGGCCCAATTACAGAGCCACTACCTCCGCCTCCTTGCATTTCAGTGGCCCTGTGGTCTGGCCGTCACCCACAATCCTTTGGATGCTCTCATGGCTTGGTTCTCACCACCACCAGCACTTCCAGAAGTGGAACCCAGAAGTGACAACAATGTTGTGACATAATGGCATAACTGCCCTGGGCCGCCAGTGAATGAGTGAGGAAGAAGATAATGAGAGTAGCTGGATGGAAGTGTGAGGGGCCCTCTACCAGCTTACTGCCCTTGGAGCAGGCACATCACTTGCCCATGTGCCTTTCTTTTTGTTCATGATCTCTTACACACCCACAGCCTGCCCACACTAGTCAACAGACATGACAGATCAATGGCTCCATTTATTTTTGCATTACATTCAGTTTCTTCATCTGGAATGGCTGGAAAAGCCAATGAAAAGCCATGAAACCAGTTCTGAGATTAAGGATGGAATCCTAACCTGGCCCAGCACAATTAGGCCAGCAAAGTTTGGCCTGCACAAGGGACACTGTAAAGTATGTATGACCACTCTCAAAGAGGCCAGGACACAGACATACGTCATCTTCTCTGAGTGGTCCAAATGCACCAAATGTAAACAGCACCTCCAAAAAATAAAAAAGTTTCAAAAAATAACAACAGGCAATTTGTATTTGTACAGGAAGCAAACAGTGGAAGCTGCTTATTTTTTTTTAAGGGGGGAATTCCAATTTACGCCAGAAATTGCTACAGGAAAGGATATATATGGCTGCGCATCTTAAAGTCAAATCATCTAACAAGGTTATTGTAGCTCAGGCAATTATTCTGGCAAATTGGTCTGGAGGAATAAAAATCTAATGTATAACTGCTAAATTGTCTTCCTGTGCTTCTGTGTTACTAGATAAATAAATTTATTTCCTTAAAATAGGGGGATGATGAAGTGCATTTGCACTGCCACTCCACCAAGGGATCAGTATTAAGAGGCAAGCTTTTTATTTTGTAGTACACTCCTTTCCCCTTTTCAGAATATGTTTCTCTTTCAACCAGTATTGACTGGTTGCATGACACGTGCGTGCACATGCGCACACACACACACCCCAGATCTGGCCACCACGTTGTGCCATGAAATCCGACCTCATTCCATCAATCCAACAAATCCATCAGATCTGTGGAATTCCTTGCCACAGAATATGATGATGGTGTCTGGCCTAGATGCCTTTCAAAGGGGAATGGACAGATTTCTGAAGAAAATACAGTATCCTGGTTTTAGGATACCTCAGAATGCCAACTGAATAGCAACAAGATTTTGTTGTCTTTGTGCTCCATGAGGCAACATGAGTCAATGGTGCATTTGGCTTGTTCCAGCAGGACTCTTCTTACAGCCTTATGGTCTCAGCCTCACATTTGAGTCATTTTTCAGACCTGTGAAGAATACAAAAAGCCTTTGAGACTTTGGTTCATACAAAGACTTTAAGCGAAATTGGAAAATGCACTCCTGGGGTCCTCCAAAGCCATCCATCTGAAAAATATGCTAAATATGGTTCTATAAGACCATATGTTCTATAAGACCATATAATATAAGACCATAAAAGCTAAATATGGTTCTATAAGACCAGAGAAATTTCTTGGGGGTGGGGGTTCTTCTCATCCCTAGATCCAAACTTTGGTCCCTGAAATGTAACTCACTCACTGTGGCTGAGAACAAGACCTTATAAGCTCAAGGACTCGTGCCAACCCAGCAACACTGCGGACAGCAGCAGGTAAGCTGCCCCTGTGCTGGATTAGTTTGGTTAGCGTGGGGGCTTTTGGCGGCAGGGAGAACGCAGGAGGGGCAGAGGGAAAGCGTTGGTATCTGGCCATTAGTCCAAATCCCAGCCCTGGTCCTGGGCCGCACGGCCCCAATCCAGGCCATGCTGGACTGCTCAGATTTGCACCTGCTATTTAGCAGATGCAGGTCTGAGCAGCCCCAGTTCCTTTACTTAGCCCGGAGTAAGGGAACAAACTTCCCTTTGCCCTGCAGAGAGCTCCAGCAGTAGCCAAAGCAAATACGTGCTGTATCACACACGTGATAGGAATAGACTATCCTATAAGTTAGGAATAGACTGCCTGAGCATTGTGAGCAATAAGAGTTGGCACATCATCACTACCATTGTCCTATGAAAGCAGAAGGAAGAAAACAAAAAAGAGATGGGGGAAATCTCTCTTGACGGCCCACAAAAACAATTCTTTTGGCTGCTTGAAGACTTGGGGAACTGGAAAACACCTGAAAGCGCTAGAGAGGAAGATGCTTGATTCACAGCTCAGGGGCAGACTGGAGATGATTCATTCAGCCCCGCACGGACACAAAATGCCTGGGAGGTGTTCTCGTCAACAAAATGCTGGAGGCCATATCATCCTCCCTCTCTCCATCTCCTGTTCCTCCACACATCTGAGGAAGCCAAGAACTAAACGTAAAACAGAAGGCATGTGCATTTCTGGAATATCCCAGAGGCAAAAAAATAAAAAAAGGAGTGAAGAGAGTGAAGCAACAGTCGCGTTCAGAGTAATGGATTTGGTTTCTTCTATTTAGGTTAAAAAATTCTTCGGGGAGGGGGTCTCTTGTTGCAATTTCCATTCAAGAAATTGTCCAATCAGAGGACTATGCTTCCCTGCGGAATCCTCTCTCTGCCCTCTTTTTCCAAGCTGCGCTCTTGTCCTATAGCCTGATCTGACTGATCATTACTAATAATTTAAAAGCATTTTAGCAAGCTCAGGACTTGAAAGCTGTTCACAGATCTGAGTTTGGGCAACTTCCTTGTTCCAGAAGAGAAACTAGCTTTTCCAAAGACTTTGAAGAGCTTTGGAGCTTGACTTCATTTAAGCCAGCTTTGGGTCTAGAGAGCAATTAATATTGCCCTCCAGGTAAGGCAGTCTAGATTTATCCCCCCAAGGTGGCTTCACTTCCTCAGCCTACTTTAAAATTAGATTTACTTGGTTACAAATCGTAAATGAGGAAAAACTATTAAACAAGGAATACTGCTGGGCTGAATGGTGATGTGTTTAATGGTTTACCATGGCATTACCATTTTTTATGGTCTATTAAAGCAACTGGAGAAATATCAGTGATGAAGAATCAGGTTATATACAACTTTGATAGTGCCGTATGTACACTTTATATACACATATGTACACATATGTACACATTATATACAACTTTGATAGTGCCAAAAGGATTGCTATTTTGCTAGTGTTTAAGCTCAGAAATGTGGGCTTCAGGGGCACAGTTCCACCAAGTGATGCCCCCATTAAGATGAGGGAAACTGGTGCAAAAATTGTTCCAAAAAACACCACTCTTGATGTTGAGAAATGACTTCGGCTTTCACTCCTTGCCACAACAATACATATTTCTGCATTTCGCTCCATGTGCTCTCTTCAATGACATCATCACACATCCAAATCTGATTGGCTTCAATAGCACCACAACAGTTCATGTTCTAAGTGTATTCCTGGTATTACAAATTCCTACTCCCTAAATTGAGGCTGATTCAGGGTGCAATCCTAGCGCTGACATAGTGCTGATGCAACATTGTTGCATCGGCGCTACATCATTAGAGGGTGCCACCGTGGGCGGTGGGGGAACTCACACCCCCATGTCAAGCGCTACAGCACTCGGGCCAACAGGGAGCATTCCGTGCGCCAACCAAACTCGTCAGTTGCCGGGAAGGTTCTGGGAGGGTGGAGAGGAGGCGTAACTGGGTGGCGGGTGTGCTGGCCTGGGGAGGGGCATGCTGGGATACAGTTGTTAGACTGCATTCAAGGCATCATCGCTGGGTCATGTGGCTTCCTCAGACCTGTGCCTATGATTTTGTGGGTGCAGATCAGAGGAGCCTCCCACAGTGTAAGGGCAAGTATTACTTGGTTTATTAACAGTGTAACTGGTGGGTAAAGGAGATTGGTGATTGACATACATAGTTGGCCCTGTTTATTTCTTGAAGTAAGCACTTGATGAAGATTTCAGCCAAACGGTGAGTCTTCAAGAGAACTTTCTCCATTGACCTAATGAGGAAAACTCGGAAGCATTGCAACAAACATTTCAAAAATATTGAAACAATGCAAGTTTCAGAAAGTTCTGAGGAGCAACATTTAAGAATGTTGAAGGGAGCCAAATAAATTTCTATAAGAAAAATGATATTTTTCAGGAGTTATTCTTTATTGATTGACTTCAAAGAATGTTGTGAAGAAAAATTCTCTTAGCCACTCACTCTGTATCAGTTTCTGTTGGGACACAATCTCTAGAGCCATATAACTTCCCCAGTAATGGTAATCAGCTTGTATTGGAAGGTTCTGAAAGTTCCCAGAAATAGCTAGAATTACCTTCCTATTATCACCATGACCTTGGCCATTATAATTTAATTTGTGCCAATCTACTATAATAAATTCTTCGTAGATTTTCTTCTTATCTGTTAATTATTTCTGGCAATTAGTTGCAACACCTGGTAAATGCTGTCCCATCTCTGACAAAGATGAGCTTCTTTCATGAAATGAGTCTTCTCATTAGAAGGCAGAGACTTGGTTCTTACTAACAGAAATGCAACAAATAATTATTCTCCATCTATCCAAGAGCGCAATCCTAACATGCCAGCATAATTAGGCCAACAAAGTTTGGCTGGCACAAGGACCACAGTAAAAGCACTTTTGGACCACTCTATTTGTCAGAGAGGCCAGCAGGCGGGGGGCGGGGGCTGCACAAATGCCTTGGGCCTGTCTCCTCCTGGCTGGGAGAAGGGTTGGTGCATTTCAAAGCTTCTCACATGGACACCTGGAATTTATCAAAGGAAGCCCAAGACGTACTGCAGTGGTTCCCAAATTGTAGGTTGGGAACCACCAATAGTCATGAGCCACTTACAGGTGGGTTGCAAAACACATTAGAGCAGCCATATTGAAAACATGGGAAGAAGGGATCCTGAAAAGGGGGAAAGATATGTGGCTGTTTTGCTTGTGTCCAGGTTATAAATAGGCTTTTTTTCCCCCCTGATTCTCTCTGCTTATTGGAAAATGGCTGAGAAATCACCCAACCTATCGCTTCATTCTCAGGAAAAGCAGCAAGCTTTGGCGTCACAATGATGGCACTTCCAGCCATGACATCACTTCTGTTGAGTCCTGGACAGACTGCCATTCTAAAAAGTGGGTCCCGGTGCTAAAAAATTTGAGAATCACTAACTTATTGCATTGTTTCCTTTGCTATCCAGACCCAGACAAAGCCCAACGTTTTGTCCATTTCCCTTCACTTCCTCAGGGCACGTACCCACCCCATTTCTCCTTTCTTCCCTAGCTAATTTCTTCTGCAACTGGAGGCCCGACTGCCACTCTGGTGGGCAGTGCTGGGGCAGGTGCTCTTTGGTGAGAGCAAAGAAGCAGATTATCAGCTGGTGGAAGGCAATCGTGCAGCGAGGAAGAAGGACTGGACAATGAAAGTGTAGTTGTTCCTGAAAGATTAGAACTTTGTGATTTGTAAAAACCCTTGCGGTTTAGAAAATGCCTGCCTATGTAAACCGCCTAGAATTAAAGTCAAAGGAGCAATCTGATGACCAAGAAAGGCGGTATATAAATACAAATTTTTATTTTTATTATTTGAGCACAACAATCAGGATTCTGATTCATGTGTGGAAACACTGCTGCCTGAAGCATACCTTTTGCCCTGCTTGCCGCTTCTTCTTTTCAGTCTTCTTATGTATTCTTTCACTGCTTTCGACAAAGCATAATGTGCATTTTAAACATGAAAATGTATTTGGTATGACTTGGTTGCCAATTGTACTGAACTGGGTTACACTCAAACACCCCTAGTAGTCCAATGATTTGCACATAGGTAGTGCAAAGAGCTATTGCAATCATTGCAGTGTAATATGCTAGTGTGTAAGTGGTGCAAAGAAACTGTAGTGAGTTTGTGCAAAGATGTGTGCGTTATTCATTTGTGTGAAGGTAGAGAAGGTAGAGACAGCAGACACACAAAATGCCCACTGGCCAAGGCTAGCCTTGCTATGGGACCCAAGCCACACCTCCGCTGCCCAGGAACACCAATTAAATTAAAAAATGTACGGAGATGCTTCACCAGCTCCAGAACAAATGCAAATTTTGTTGTACTTTGTGGATTTAAAGGTAAATCATGTTTTGTGTTTTTATAAGCCCAAATTTGTTTTATTTCATGGTATTTTGCAAATACCATGGTATTAGACTGCCCCTACTTATCTATCTATATAAAAATGGACGTGGGTGTGTGTGTGTGTATGTCTGTATGTCTGTATGTACTGAATAGGCTTCCCCACGCCTTGACCGAGTGCCACGAAACTTGGCAGCCTGGAAAGAAACACTGTGGGGGTCAGACCCCCCCCCTAGCGCCCCCGGGGGTGGGGGTACGCGGGGGTCTTCGCGTGAACATCGTCGGAAACGTCCGAAATTGGCGTCAAATCCACAGTTTTCGGGGTCGCCGAGATGAGTGGCGACCCTCCCGATGCCGTTGGAGTCCGGGTTCAGCCCCCCCCCCGGCGTGGGGGCAAAAAGGGGTGCGAGACACAGCGTCCGCCATGCACTGCTGGAACGCCTGGACCGATTGGCATGAAACTCGGCATGCGCAAGCCTAGCAGCCTGGCCACAAATACTGCGGGGGTCGGGGGCCCCTACCGCCCCTGGGGTATGGGGGGGGCCGACGTGAGAACGGTCAAAACCGGCCAAACTTGGAGTCAAATCCACAATTTTCGGGGTCGCCGAGATGAGTGGTGACGCTCCCGATGCAGTTGACGTCTGGGTGTGCCCCCCCCACGTGGGGGGCAGGAAGGGGTGCAAGACACAGCGTCCGCCATGCCCTGCTGGAACGCCTGGACTGATTGGCACCAAACGCGGCATGCGGAAGCCTAGCAGCCTGGCCAAAAACACTGCGGGGGGCGGGCCCCCCTAGGGCCCCCAGGGGTGGGGGTACGTGGGGGTCCCCGTGTGAAAATGGTCAAAAATGGCCAAAACCGGTGTCGAATCCATAGTTTCCGGGGTCGCCGGGATGAGTGGCGACGCTCCCGACGCTGGGCGAGTTCAGGTTCACCCCCCCTCGGCGTGGGGGGCAGGAAGGGGTGCGAGACACAACATCCGCCATGCCCTGCTGGAACGCCTGGACCGAGTGTCACAAAACTTGGCACGCATACACCATGTGGCCTGACGACAGACTCCCCCGGGAGTGAACGCCGATGCTCCTGACACCGTCGGAGTCCGGGTTCACCCCCCCCTCGGCATGGGGTGCGGGAATGGGTGCAAGACACAATATCTGCCATGCCCTCCTGGAACGCCTGGACCGATGTGCACCAGACTCGCCATGCGCGTGCCTTCCAGCCTGGCAGACACTCTGGGGTCAGGCCTCCCTAGTGCCCCGGGGGGACAGGGCCCCCGTGTGGAAATGGCTGAAAATGGACGAAATTGTCCTCGGTTCTGTTGTTTCTGGGCTCACTGAGGCGAACAGCGATGCTGTGGGAGGTCGGGTCCGCACCCCCCAATGTGGGGGACGGGAAGGGGTGCAATACGAGATGTCCACCATGCCCCACTGTGACTCCTGGAGCAATTGGCACCAGACCCGGCATCCCTATGCCTTGCGGCCTGGCGACAAACACTGTGGGGGTCAGGCCCCCCCCAGTGCCCCCGGGGCTGGGGGTACGCAGGGGGCCCCAGGTGAAAATGGTCAAAAACGCCCAAAATTGGGAGATGGGTCAGGGATGGGAGATATAAACACCCGGGCAATGCCAGGTAACAAAAAGCTAGTTATATATATATATATATATATATATATATATATATATATATACATAGAGAGAGAGAGGTGTGTATATATATGTGTGTGTGTGTATATTCCGCGTAGGCTCCGCAACGCTTGGAGCAATGCACACCAAACTGGGCACGCACATGCCTTGTGGACTGGCAACAAAAGCTGCGGGGGTCACACACCCCTAGCGCCCCGGGTACACGCACACACGGGGCGCCATGTGAAAACGGTCAAAAATGGCCAGAATCAGCATCGAATCTGTAGTTTCCGTGGTCGCCAGGATGAGCAGCGACACTCCTGCCACCGTTGGAGTCCGGGTTTGGGCCCCCCCTCAGCATGGGGGGGGTGAGAAGGGGTGCAAAACAAAACGTCCACACTGACCTGCTGGAACACCTGGAGCGATTGCCACCAAATTTACCACGCATATGCGTTACAGCCTGGCGACAAACACTGCAGGGGCACAGGGGGCACACCCTCCTAGTGCCCCCAGGGGTGAGGGTATGCAGGGGTCACCATGTGAAAATGGTCAAAGTCCACACTTTTCAGGATCACTAAGCTGATTGGTGACAGTCCCGATGACATTTCTTACCCAGGCAATGCCGGGTACCAAAAAGCCAGTAAAGGAATAAAAAATATCACTTCTGGTTTTTGCTGAAAACCGGACGTGACTTTTTGGAGGCCTAAATGGCTGTTCTGAGGCCCACAGTGCCAGTTGGGTTCAGATGATGGGCCCCAAATCCGTGGTTTTCCCACAGATACCCGCAGAATTCTGTATCCACAGAATTCAGTATCCTAATGTTGTGGGACAAGTCAAGTGTCTATTTTTGGATTCAATGGACTATGAACTTCTGAAGCTGAAAGCTTTAATCAAGAGCCTCCTTTTGATCATTCTAAATGCCTCAGTCTGAGTAACCGAACCAATAAGGTCCGATCCAATGCCAATTTGGTTAATTATGGAAATCCAGGAACAGGCAGAAAAGAAGGTATCACTGAGAAGAACTATTATGATCTTTGTTGTAAAAAACTTTCAACCAAAAATTAGACGCTCTAATCCATCTCTAGCTGAATAAGGCCCGATTCAATGCAAAGAACAGCATATGATACACAATTGGGCAGGCCAAGGATAGTCCTTAAAAGGAAGGCTTGGATTTGTTCGGTTGAATAATTAAATGCACCCGTATAAAATTTGTGGAACACATTTAGCCTTATACACTTTCAGAGCAGCGGGGACAAAGGAGCAGCCCTTATTAAAGAAAAAGCTAACTATAGCTTGAGCCAATGTCCTGGCCGAAACTCGCACCATATTACGGTGGGCCACCCAGGAAAGATTGTAAGAAAAAAGCACTCCGGTATTTGAACGTTTTTACCTGCTCTATGATGTGCTCTCTAAAGAGCCACTTCCTTGGTCTCCATGATCTGGCGAATACCGTAATTTTAGACTTTTTAAAGTTCAACCGAAGATTGTTCAAGGCCAGATATTCAATACAATGATTGACCAGTCTTTTAAGGCCTAATTGGGAATGGGACAGGATGACGGGATAATCCGCATAGAGTAGGAGGGAAGTCCCCAATTTGGGGGGATGACCGTCAACACTGTCAAGGTGTGAAGCTAAGTCTTTAAAAATACATTGAATAATGTTGGTGCCAAAAGACAACCTTTCTTCACCCCACGATTCGCTGGAAACTCTTCTGTGACATTCCCTGAAGAAGAGAGTCTAACCCGGCAGACTGTTTCGGAATAAATACCCCTAATAAGGTCTATCGGTGGATATATTGATCCGATCTCATCAAAATCATCTCCTGGTGCCCTGAGCCAAGCGTTTCTCCAACTCTCTGCGTTTCCTGAGATAGCCACCTCATTATGTTCCAATGCCTCTCTGGATTTATGGTTGGGTGCTCCTTTTAGCCCAGATCATCATTCCTTAACATTAACTAAGCACCCCTTATCTGTTATGAATGCCCTTGATCAATCAGAGGACACCCCTCGGGCTTCAATAAAGCCATCCAATTCTAATTCTTTTAGCCACTGTTTATCTTAAGCTGTCAAGGTGTTGCCCACCTGCCTTGTCCCCATTGATCCAGCAATGGAGAAACCATGTGTACATCAAGCCTGACTACCTCATTCATTAATCTTGTACATTTTTAAAAGCTGGGAAGCATGTGTCCTCCTACATTAATTATGGGAAATAGCTGAAATGCAAAAAAAAAAAATGTTCTAACAGAGTAAAAAATAATTACTGTAGCCCCTAAGTATTCTCAGGGGATCTAGTCCCCTGTGGAAACCAAATTCCACAGATAATGAAATTGGGGGGGGCAGCATGGCACCCAGAAGCTGCCCCTTGCCCTCTAGAGGTCGCATGCAGCCTTCAGGTCTCTAGACATGTCCGGAAATTGCCAATGTGAAGCTGCAGACTCAGCATCCATGGATAGAGCATCCAGGGGAGCCGATTTGACTTCAACATTGGGGGTGCCAATTTAAAGCAGATTCAAACCTCACACTATCATAGTTTACACGGAATAGTGATCACAGAAGTGGGGAGAGGAAAACTTCCGAGATTGCAGCAAGCCAACAACATAAACATACAGCAGTAAGGGAAGTAGGAACCAACGAAGGAAAGACTCACTCACACCAGCAGCACCAAATTAACACAGAGAATAGAGATCTCAGAACCAACAGAGAGGAGGGGACAGGGAACCTTCCTGCATTGTGCAAACACTCATCCAAGCAGCAGTAGCAAAGCAAAGGAATCTCAAGCTGGCCCTTCATAAACGAAGCAAAAGAAAGAGCCCGCTTCAGCACAATTGCCAAGCATGGCTCAGCCTCAGCCTTAAAGGGGAAATGGCGGAAGGGGAAAAAATGCACTGTGCAAAAACAGTCAGCCAGAAGAAATAAGGGTGGGGCCCACTAGCATGCTGCCCCCTTAAGAGCAAGACCCAATGCCAACTGGCCTAAAGCTGGCCCTGGTAGCCTGGACATGGGGGTGCCATGCTCTTTGGGGGTGCTGAACATCGTGGGTGCAGAGCACCCATTACAAATTATTGTGGGTGCTGACAGCACCCATGGAGTTCACACTACTGCTCAAATCTATGGATTCTGAGTCCACCGATAAGGGTTCACTGGAAGCAGTACACTCAGCTTTGAACTCCTTTAATGTTCAGCTTGTCCTGGTTGTCATAGGGCTGCTGGTTGACCACCTCCTTGTTAAGCAGCTTTGTGGCTAGCTGATTTCCTGAAAGGTGGAGAATCTCTCTGTATGTTTTAATTAGATGTGATGTTGGAGAACATGGGGGGAATAGGCAATCTTACTAAGAAAAACAAAGAGACAGAAAGAAATGAAGACAGATGCATACTCTCTGGGAGAATTGCTGTATTATAGAAATACCTGATGGCTGCTGTAAAGGCTAGGCCATGGTTTGACTCCATTTTGTCAACATGACTCAATTTTGTGGGAAAGAGCTGAAACTGCTAAAATACCAGCTGGTGGCAATCAGCTCACTTAATTATTTTCTAGTTCCCTGTTTTCTGCAGAAAGGTGTGAGGTCAAACTGCATCATCAACTTACAATCAAGAATGTTCCATCCAGCTAGTACAGCAATCAAGAGGATTTCACACAGCTGAGACCCATCACTTAAAGTTGTGTACATAACCTTTTCTGACCATTCTGTGACCTCCGAACGTTCCATCACCCCATCAGATGTCCGACTTTTATCCTGCTTGGATGATTGATTGGACTAGAGGGGTATAAAGATACCCCATTCTGGGGTACAGATCATCACACTCCATCAGACTATCAAGACAGTATCAGACCTTCAGACCACCACATCAAATCTTCAAGGCTCCATCAAGACATCAGAGACCTTCAGCTCTTCAAACCTTCAAGTCACCTTCTCCACGTCAGGCTCCAGTCAAGATGCCCCGTCAAGATGCCCCAGTCTGGACTTGCTGCCTGCTTGGACTGAGAAGGTGAACCAGCAAGGCTAACTACCTTGCAGATTTTAGGGCCTAGTCAGTGTTAGGAGCCTAGTTTCTTTTTTCTTATTTTAAAGTATATCTCAGTTGGTTCTTTTATGCCTTTCTAATAAATGTAGCTGCTTGTTTTCAGAATAAATATAGTTAAGATGAGCTTTTAATTGTGAGTTCTTGGAACTAGTATTAAACTAAATTCAGTTTTGCTGTTTGGGCATCCTACCAGTTTAAAATTAAGCTTTTCAGCTTTGTGATAGGTCCCCATAGTTGGGTCGTCCCAGGCTGGTAGCAGAGGATGTGTGCCTTGTTTCCTTGAATTGGAAGTGCTTAAGAATACACCCTGCTGAATGTTCATGACTCATATGGGCCCTGGGCAGGTTATAGGGCATATGAGCCTGTGAATGGGCATATGGTGCCAGTTCAAATTTGTTAAAAAAAATTACACAATTTTCTGTTTATCTGAATATTTTGATTTATTAATTTTGGTGCAAAGATTTCACAAATCCCTGCTATTTTTGGCATAGAATCAATAGCTGCAATTTATGCTATACAGTTTTATTAGATGATATGTATTACAATGCATTAGGTTAATGATCCTGGGAAACACTGGGCTCTATTCCTTTAAGGGGTGGGGATGGGGAAACAACAGCAACAGAATTCCAAGGATCGAGCTGCTGCAGAGGGGCTCCGCGGACCACTCCACAGGGCTTCCCAAACATGTACATGACTAAAAATTGTGCCTAGAAGCCACTTCTGGATACCAAATCAGTGGATACCAGGGCACACCTGTACATAGTAGCCTGTTGAAGTTCAGATCTGTAACATGTCCCCAATTAAATAAAATTCACATTGAAGTGAATGGGGACCAACCTGAAATTGGCTCGTGACCCACAAAGTAGGTCCTGACCCACAGTACAGTATAAGAAGCATAAATTCAGCATCAACTATTTTTCTGTTGCACAATCTATATATAAAAACGGACGTGTGTATGTATGTTCCTTATACACGTCTCCGTCCCTTGACCCACGGCCACGAAACTTGGCACACACGTTCCTTGCAGCCTGGAAAGAATCACTGCGGGGGTCAGACCCCCCTACACCCCCCCGGTTTTCGGGGAGGGGGCCCAGATCGTCGGGAACCAAGGGGATTGCATGGGGCTACAGGTCTGCTGCCACCCTGTGGTCACAGACGATTCTGCAGGTTCTGTGGGAGGGCTGAGCAGCTCAGCTACCAGACAGAGGGAGAACAGAAAGCGAAACTAAATGTTTTGCCTGCGTTGCCTGACTGGCCCAGGGTAGAAAGAGCAGGATCCAGGGAGTTCCAGCACCCAGTCGGATCTGAGAGGGGCCTATGTCCAGGGAGCTCACTGGCCACCTCTGCCTGTTTCTCATACGTCAGGGCTGTCCTGCTACAGGGCCTGCACACAGTAAGTGGGACCTTCAGATTGCTCTCTTAGGTTAGGGTGTCCCTGTTTCCTCATTCATTTCACAGTGATAGTGTGCGTTTGGGGTTCCACGTCAGCAATACTGTGTTATTTCAGGGACAAGTTCTATATGTCTATCTATGGATCTCACTATGTCATACTTTTGAGGGAGGTTTGTATATTTGTGTGTATGTTCCACCATTACTCTGGAACGCCTGGAACGCTGTGCACCACACGTGGTACACTTATTCCGTGCGATCTGGGCAGATATACTGTGGGGGTAGGGCCCCCCTTACGCCCCCAGAGGTGGGGGTGCACTGCAGGACCAACTCATTCCTCCTCCTAATAGAGCCTGGGGATAATTTCTGCCCCCGGGCAACGCCGGGTCACAAAAAGCTAGTGTTTTATATAAATAAAGCAGCCTGAATAAATCAGAATAAAAATAAAACGATAAAAATGTAGAAATCAAAGATCATCATCTCTAGGAGAAGAGAACGACAACAATCCCAGTGGTGGTGGCAGCACTTGGCGTAACTCTGGAGGCCATGAAGAAACATCTGGGCAATGTTGGCTCACAGAAAGGGTAACAACCAGACAGCTGCAAAAAAAACCATGCCACATGTTGCAATGATCCATTGCCAGCTCTTAAATTCGTGGCTGGAATTCAAACCAGCACAAATCTGAAAAATGCCACGCCAAACACCTGGTGGACTCTGAAAGTTTATATAATACAGCGCTTCCCAAACTTTTTAGCATCGGGACCCACTCGACAGAAAACAAAGTTCTAGAAAGAATTTTAATTTATTAATAATAATACATTATTAATTAATAATAATTGGGGGGCCTGTGCACCTGATGCTGCTAGAGACCTTGTGTATAGTATGCGTGTGTGTGGACATTTGCTTGACTCTCCCTAGAAATGGAGGACTGTTTTCCCCACCAATATCTTATAACCATTCCAAGGTACCCAGAAGGCAAACTGGAGAGCAAGACATGTAGTTAGGAACTTACAGGCCAGACAAAAGGCTGAAACTGGGTTCATGCATGATCTATGGCATGCCTACAGAAAACAATAAAGTATTATATTTTAATTGGGGCGGTGTCTGAAGATTACCTCAGGTTAGCATTCCAGCTAAAGATTTTTTAAATGAAAATTAAGCAAGTGTGCAAAATTTTGTTTAACGTTTCAAAAACTTTTCATGAGCCACCCAAAATGGGTTCGCAACCCACTAAGAGCATAAGAATTTAAGAAGAGCCCTCCTTGCCCTCCTTGCCAAAGGCCCATCTAGTCCATCTTCCTGTATCTCACAGTAGCCCACCAGATGCCCCAGGGAGCACACAAGACAACAGAGCGTCTATGTTCTGTTGCCACTCCCTTGCACCTGGCATTCTGAGTTAAATTCTGAAGTAAACACACTGGTGGCTAGTCAATATTCTCCACAGCATTTCTCTTTGACAGCCACCAGAACCAGATGCTCCTCTTCAGACAGGTCCTCATAGGAACATAGGAAAAACCCCACTGGATCAGACCAAGGCCCTTCTAATCCAACTTCCTGCATCTCACAGTGGCCCACTAGATGTTTCAGAGGGCACACACAACAACAAGATATTGGTGGAATATCTTATCCACCAAGATATTGGTGGAATATCCACAAGATATTGTGGATATCCACAGTTTGGAAACCAAATCTGAGAGCAAGGCCCTGCAAATGCCTCAGCCCTGGAGGCAGTGAAGAATGACATCCCTGAGGATTTAACTTGCAAGCACAAGACTGCATGTGCCCAGGTGCCCGGCTGTCACTGCTGTGGTCTGATGCTCCTGTTGTCATAGTTACCTGCACCCTCCTATAGGACCTAGCTATATTCAATTTAGAGGACATTAGACTTCTTTCCTGCAGGAGATGGAGTAACAAATAGCATTCAATATGCCTTGTTTGTAAGACCCCCGTTGTGATAAGACTCTTTTAGACATATAAAATATAGATTAAATGAATCTCTTGATGTTATAGCAGCTGGAAATATCTGCAGCAAGTGGCTTGTTTTAGTCTCAGCCCCTGAAACTGAGGCTTTCTGCGTTCTCATTTGGGCTCTCTTTGCCAGTCATTTCTTACTGACGCTTCCTTAGTGGACTGTAGCAATATCAAAGGCAGTTCTTGGAAGGCAATTGGGAGAACCTGCTGAGGCCAGAGACGATTCCCCCCCCCAAAAGCCTATGTGTCAACCAACATGCATTCCTAATGGGGGGGCGTCTAATGCAGTCCCTCCCCATCACCTCCAGAGCCATTTGCGGTGTGGAAAGCAAAGCCTCCCAGCTCCAAACCATGAATGCCCCTAGAGGAGGGGCCACATTACACAGGGGCTCAGGCTCCTTCAACATTTAGCATTTCCCCGTCGAGGGGTCAGAAGGGTTTCCCAGTTAACCTTCCCCTGCTATCAAGTAGGCTGCTCCCTTTCGTGTTCTTCCAAGAATACCTTCTTGGGTATTCACAGCTCAGTCCAATGGTGCCTCAGCACCCTAAGCAACAGCAACACCAAAATGGCTTCCACTGAATCCTGTGGGCACTGAGGGAGCTGCTCACCAGTGTTTTCTTCTTTATCCCATGCATGGCCATGACAATCCCAATGGATTCCCTTTATCTAATGCAGCAGCCCCGGTGGTTACAGGGGCTAAACGGTTTGACTCAGTAGGACCACTCCTTCAGCAGCTACAGTAGCTGCCCATTCAATTCCAATCTCAACTTGTTGATGGTTCTGACCTTTAAGGCTCCTCATGACTTAGGCCCAGCCTACCTAAAGGCCCGCCTTCTCCCATGTATACCAGTTCACCCTCTTAGGTCATTTAAAGAGGGTCTCCTTCAAGTGCCCAAGTTAAAAGGATGGCAGCTCGGGGACAAGCCTTCTCTGGAACGGCTCCACACATATGGAATTCCCTTCCAGAAGAATTAAGAACTACACACTTCCTCATGGCCTTTCGGACAAGGCTCAAATCATACCTATTTCGTCTGGCCTTTGGATGATTGCGTGGCTGTTCTGCCCTCTGTCTCTCTGGTATAGTGTCATAGTATTGCTCACTCCCCGGTCAAATGTTTTTTCCCTCCCCCCAAACGACCTGATACAATTTTATTCTTGTTACTTTCATTGTTCCCATTAATGTTTAATGTTGTTGTTTTTTCTTTAATTCTTGTTTTACTTTTGTGGTTACATGGTACCTTGTTTGTAAGCCGCCCTGGGCATTTGCTTCGGCATGGGAAAGGCGGGGTATAAATTCTTCAAATAAATAAAGGACCGTACTGAGGAGGACCGTAGAACTGAGGCTGCCCAGCCAGGGAGGGAGCACATGATATGGCAACAGACTCTACTGCCACCTCTGCCACCTTCCAGGCCCAACCCTCCCTTCCCTCTTTCCCTCCCTAGTTCTGCCCACACCCTGCCTCCTCCCACCTCAAAATGGCCTCAGGTTACTGTCCTGACAGGTGGTGACAGGTTACCTATCAGGTGACAGTGGTGACAGGTTACTGTCACCTGCTTCTCAGGCAACATGTTTTTGGCACTAAGGCCCGGTGCCAACTGGCGGTCCTTGTTCTCTGGGTTCGGCCAATGTGCTTTATGGCACATTTGTGACACCCAGAGCTGGTGGTACACATGTACCACCAGTGCTACAGGGGCTGGGATTGGGCTCTTAGTCACCAGTACAGTTTGACAGGTGGTGACAGATTAGATGCTTCTCCCCATAGGTGTTAGCCTGTGGAACTCCCAGCCTCTAGAGATCAAGGCAGCCTCTTCTCTGATGATGGTCCTCTGCCTTCTCAGTGAGAGTGGATGTTCTTGTTTGTAGATAGGTGAGCTGGGTGCAGTCATCAGGCAGCTCTCTCAGCTGACTCCTGTCACCACTTCCATTGGCACATTGCTCAACCTGGCCACATTCTGGGACACTTCTGAGGGTCACCAATCTGCTCCACCTGTATTTATCATGCTCAGGGAGAGCCATTTCACACAACCAACTTCAGTTTGCAGTGGAGCATATATTCAGCAGGGGGGCCGGGTCAATTTTGCCATCAGTGAGTGTACCTTTTTATTTTCAATCCCCCCTTTCTTCATGGAGCTCAGGGTGGTGTGCAACAAAAGTTTCCCCCCTTTTGTTGTCATAACAACCCTATAAGGTTGGTGAGGACAAGAGAGAGAGTGGCTGGGGCAAGGATACCCAGGAAGCTTCATGGCTAGGCGGGGATTTGAACCTGGATCTTCCAGGTCTTCAGTACAATTTCCAAACCACTACAGCACCCTCTTAAAACATGTGAGATATGCAGACAAAAGCAGTGCAAGGAGTGACCGCAAGAAATTGCAGAGCAATGATATTTGGACCCCCTAGTTTCCAAACAAGCCCTCAAAAGAGATTTGAAACATCTCAAGATGTGGGAGATCCCAGTAGGCAGTCTTTTTTCACCCCATGGTTTTAAATCAGGCCCTTAAATTTGTCTGCACAATTTTGGGGAGGTTTAATGTAGCTTAATTAGGAAACGTCTTATGTGCCTGTGTAGATTAAATGAGCCAATTTAGGATCCTACAGGATTTGAGTCACTGAAGGCATAGTTCCTCTCTCTCTCTCTCTCTCTCTCTCTCTCTCTCTCTCTCTCTCTCTCTCTCTCTC
>JAJKFI010000083.1:5805449-5836265 GCA_029204185.1 Lerista edwardsae
CTCTCTCTCTCTCTCTCTCTCTCTCTCTCTCTCTCTCTCTCTCTCTCCCCATCTCCATCTCTCTCTCTCTCTGTCTCTCTGTCTCTCTCTGTCTCTCTCTCTCCCCATTAAGGAATTACAGAAAAGCTTCAGCAGCTATAAAGGAAGAAGGGAATAAAAGTGCGGAATATGAATAGGCAACGCTGCCTTCATAAAGCTTTCAAAAGCTGCATTTTTGACCTCAAAAGAATAATAAAGATGGCGCTTGTTTTCTCACAAGGTTTTTTTACATTGTATTATAGGCTCTGAAGTTCTTTTAACTTCCTTAGGCCCTGAGACAGGAAGTTGGTCCCCAGCAGCTGACAATTCCTCCAGGGCAAAATTTGATGGCTTTTGGAGGTTCCACTTTTTTACTTTATTTTCATTTTAAAATGAAAATGACCTTGGTTTAAATTTTCATTTCAAAACTACCTTGGTTTAACAAGGGGATTGTTAAAGGGGATTGAATGGCACAGGATTAAGAGCCCAATGCTTACTGCTGGCAGTAGAAGCATGCTGCTGGCATTAACTGTCTGCACTTTTCTGGTGGTCGTACCAATGGCGCTGCACCTCAGTGCAAGGAGAACAACCGGATGGTGCTGATGCAACACTGGCCAGTGTTAAGAAAATTTTGGGCAGGGAGAGGCAGGGAGGGGTGAAACAGGGCAGAGGGAGGGTGGACCATGGGCACTAAGGAAGCATAGAATTAGGCTGCCTGAGAAGGCCAATTCTCAAGTTCCTTGTGCATGAAGATGTGCACTTTGAGCAGGCACATTTTGCCACACGTATTTTTGTTTGCCAACACTGTCATCTCAGTTGGCATTCATGTACTCTGTTGCCTGCCCCTACCCACATGCCAAGGCAAGAATGGGGTCTTCATTCCCTTTCCTTGGAGAAGCAACAGTACTTGGAGAGCGGATGAAAGGAAAACTTTGAATGGAGATTAAACCATAACACTAGGGAAGTGTAGACCTCAACCCCAAAAATTTGTGGGGGGCATATTTGATTGGGGTGGTGGCAGCAGTGATCCAGAGAACTTGGATACAATATGTATACCCCATCAAATTTGCAGATGACACAAAACTGGGAGGAGTAGCAAATACAATAAAAGGTAAAGGTTTCCCCGCAACCAAATGGTCTAGTTGTGACTGACTCTAGGGGGCGGTGCTCATTTCCGTTTCCATGCTGAAGAGCCTGCATTTGTCCACTATGAGTATGTCCATGCATGGAACATGGCACATGGAACATGGAACACCATCCCACCGAAGTAGTACCCATGTATCTACTCACATTTTTACATGCTTTCAAACTGCGAAGTTGGCAGGAGTTAGGATAAGCAACAGGAGCGCACTCCGTCACATGGTCTCGAACTGCCAACCTTCCAGTTAGCAAGCTAAATAGCTTAACCCACAGCGCCACCACATCCCCAGCAAATACAATAGAAAACAGTAGAAGCATTCAGGAAAACCTGACAAAATGGAATACTGGGCGAAATCCATCCACGCTCAACAGGGAAAAATGCAAGGTTCATTCAGTCGCTAAGTCATGTCCAACTCTTCGCGACCCCATGGACCACAGCACGTCAGGCCTCCCTGTCCTCCACTAGCTTCCGGTTCGCCCAATTTCATGTTCATTGCTTCAGTGACACTATTTCATTTCATCCTCTGCCACCCCCTCCTCCTTTTGCCTTCAATCTTTCCCAGCATGAGCGTCTTTTCTAAAGAGTCCTCTCTTCTCAGGAGGTGGCCAAAGTATTTGAGCTTCAGCTTCAGGCTTTGTCCTTCCAGGGAGCAATCGGGCTTGACTTCCTGTAGGATTGACCGATTGGATCTTCTTGCAGTCCAGGGGACTCTCAAGAGTCTTCTCCAACACCATAATTCAAAAGCATCCATTCTTTGGCGCTCTGCCTTTGTTATTGTCCATCTGTCAGAGCCATACATTGCTACTGGGAAAACCATAGCTTTGACTGCGAATCTTTGTTGGCAGGGTTATGTCTCGGCTTTTTATTAAGTTGTCTAGGTTCGCAGGTTCGCCTAGGTCGCCTAGCTTTCCTCCCAAGAAGTAAACGTCTTTTATTTTCATGGCTGCAGTCACCATCTGCAGTGATCTTGGAGCCCATATTGTCACTGCTTCCATTTCTTCCCCTTCTATTTGCCAGGAAGTGATGGGAGTGGTTGCCATGATCTTAGTCTTTTTAATGTTGAGCTTCAAGCCAATTTTTGCACTTTCCTCTTTCACCCTCATCAGAAGGTTCTTTAGATCTTCCTCACTTTCTGCCATTAAAGTGGTATCGTCTGCATATCTGAGGTTCTTAATATTTCTCCCAGCAATCTTGATTCCAGCTGGTGAATCATCCAGCCCACCCTTGCTCATGAGGTACTTTGCATATAAGTTAAATAAGCAGGGTGACAGTATACAGCCTTGTCATACTCCTTTCCCAATAAACCAACCAGTTGTTCCCTGTCCAGTTCTAACTGTTGCTTCCTGACCCGCATACAGGTTTCTCAGAAGACAGATAAGGTGCTCTGGTACTCCCATCTCTTCCAGAACTTGCCACAGTTTGTTGTGATCCACACAATCAAAGGCTTTGGCATAGTCAATGAAGCAGAAGCAGATATTTTTCTGGAACTCTCTTGCTTTCTCCATGATGCAGTGAATGTTGGCAATTTGATCTCTAGTTCCTCTGCTTCTTCAGAAACCAGCTTGTACACCTGGTAGTTCTTGATTCACATATTGATAAAGCCTAGCTTGTAGGATTTTGAGCATAACCTTGCTTGCATGTGAAATGAGTGCAATGGTGCAGTAGTTTGAACAATCTTTGGCATTGCCCTTCTTTGGGATTGGAATGTAAACTGATCTTTTCCAGTCTTGTGGCCACTGCTGGGCTTTCCAAAGACCATATGCTGGCATATGGAGTGCAACACTTTGAGAGAATCATCTTTTTAAGATTTTGAGTAACTCAGCTGGAATGCTGTCACCTCCACTAGCTTTGTTGTTAGTGATGCTTGCTAAAGCCCGCTTGACTTCACACTCCAGGATATCAGCTTCGAGCTCAGTGACTGCACCATTGTGGTTATCAGGAACATTGAGATCGGCCTTGTAGAGTTCCTCTGTGTATTCTTGCCACCTCTTAATCTCATCTGCTTCTGTTAGGTCCTTGGTGTTCTTGTCCTTTAGCATGAGTTGTCCTTTGACATCTTCAATTTTCCTGAAAAAAACCCTAGTATTTCCCATTCTATTGTTTTCCTCTATTTCTTTGCATTGCTCATTTAGGAAGGCCTTCCTATCTCTCCTTGCTGTTCTCTGGAAATCTGCATTCAGTTGGGTATATCTTTCCCTTTCTCCCTTGCTTTTTTGCTTCCCTTCTTTCCTCGGCTATTTGTAAAGCCTCGTCAGAGAGCCACTTTGCCTTCTTGCATTTCTTTCTCTTTACTTTGGGATGGTTCTAGTTGCTGCTTCTTCTGTCCAAAGTTCTTCAGGCACTCTGAAGGGGATTAGATTCAGAGTATCTAAGCCCCTAAATCTATTTGTCACCTCCACGGTATATTCATATGGGATCTGATTTAGGTCATATTGTTAGTCATAAATCTCTGGACCCCAAGGATATGGTTCAAAAGAAAGGTTTATTGTCATATTTGCACATATGGGGGCCAGCAACTGCCAAAACAGAACAAACTGTGTACCACACCTTGTACAAAATGGGTGCAACAATTTATACTACTGAGGCGGGTCTTACCATCCTTCTTTCATTGGTTTAGTCTTCACCAATCAACCGTACTCAAACCAAATATTTAGCCCTCCTACTGCATAGCTCATTACTCCACCTTCTACATATCTTTACATAGGATGTATGTTTAGGCAAAACTCAATTCAATGAGGGAAAAGGCAAGGCCTAATAATTCATGAGCCTCATTACGCAAACTCACTCCGGTTTCTCCCAAGGTTAGAATTTGTATCTGGGTCAGTTTAGGAATACGCATAGCCCCCTCCTTTTCTTCCCCTTGTCCATTGTTCCTTGCAAAGTATCTTGGTCTCTTCTACTCTATCACGTTCCCCCTCCCTTCTCTGCTAGCCAGGCCTTGCCTTGGACTGAAACACCATTAACCACTTCTTTGCTCTAGAGAGAAACAGTAGGCCTTATATTTTAGTGTTGGAGTTCAAAATTCCCATGGGTTTGTATGACTATCGATTTCATATCTTACAATATGTTGAGGGCCTAGTGGTTTTCCCTACTTTTTTCAGTTTAAGCCTGAATTTTGCAATAAGAAGCTCATGATCAACACAGTCAGCTCCAGTATTGTTTTTACTGCCTGTATAGAACATCTTTGGCTGCAAAGAATGTAATCAATCTGATTTCAGCGTAGACCATCTGGTGAAGTCCATGTGTACAGTTTGTGTGGCTGGAAAAGTGTGTTTGCTATGACTAATGCGTTCTCCTGACAAAACTACCAGTCTTTGCCCTGCTTCATTTTGTACTCCAAGACCAAACTTGCCTATTATTCCTATTACCTCTTGACTGCCTACTTCCCTAAACGGTTAATTTCTTCCTTTTCAGCATCAGTGGTTGGGGCGTAGACTTGAACTGCTGTGATGTTGAAAGGTTTGCCTTGGATCCGAATTGAAATCATTCTATCATTTTTGAGGTTATACTCCAGTACGGCTCGATTTTTCCCTGCCTGCATGTAGTAGCAGGTTGGACTAGATTATCTCTAATGTCCATCCTAACACCAACATTGTATGAACCCACACTGGACCTTTCAAGGAAGGTGCCCCAGGATTACTGCAATGCAAATGCCTTTGTTGTTGCTCCTCACAGTCTGCAAAAGTTTGAACTCACTAGAACTACCAAAGACAGCACAGGATGGGAGAAATTGCAGCACAGGATGGGAGAAAGTCAGTGTAGGATAGTGTGTGAAATGGCTCCTTTATTACAGGGCTGGTTTACAAGGACAGTGTTTCTTTCTTATTTGTGTGAACAGCAGATGGGAGTAGCCCCAATGTCTGTAACTAGATTTCATTATGGAAATGCAACTAAAAAAAAGGCCACAGGCAGAAAAACCCATTAAAATGTTTTCTATTGCTTTACATATTCTTCTGTGATAAAAATAGCCCTGATATTTGAATTTAAGAAGCTTTTGCCTAAAGGGAACCAGATGGATATTAAGAAGATTATACTAGGAAGGGTGTTATCAAGAAAATAAAATCATAGGTGGAGGGAAATAGGGAGAGTGCTATCCTTAGCTTTGTTTGCTTGCTTACTTATTTTTAAGGGGGAAAGAGGTCTTAGGTTGACAGGTTAGATGTATTGAAAAACCTGAGTTTTCTAAAGCAGAACCTAAGACTGCCAGTGCTTTAAAGAAAACCGATACTTAGGGTGCAGTGGCAAAGCCTCATTGAACAAAGTGAAACTTCCTTCTGAGTATCATGCTTTGGCATATGCTTAAGTAGTTTGAAAGACGTAGCGCAAGCCTAGGGGAGGTCTAATCCATTTTATTCAATGAGGTTTACTCCCAGGAAAGTGTGCTTTGGATTGCAAACAACTCTGAGTTGACCTTTGGTATCCATGGGGGGATTTGTTCCTGGATCTCCCCTACCCACCCATAGATATCAAAAGCTTGGCTCAATCAGAGGAACACAGGACACAACAGGAAGTAACTTCTGGGAGGTACAAGCTAGTGGCAACAGGATGCAGGCATCTTGTTGTCTCATGTGCTCCCTGAGGCACCTGTTTTGCCACAGGAAGTTGGACTAGATGGGCCTTTGGCCTGATCCAGCAGGGCTCTTCTTATATTCTTCTGAGGTCCTGGGAGGTTGGGTGCTGCCGCCCTAGACATCAGAAGGCCTTAGCAATGGTGTGTGGTGCCACTGCAAGTGGGGCAGAACCACCCCTCTGGAATGCCTTGAAAAGTGCTGCTGCTGCTCTGATCCTGCTAACTTCTACCACCCACAGGCTCCAGCTGCTCAAAGCTGCTGAGTTGTAAGTCACTGTATGACAGCAGTGGCAACACTTTTCAAAGGACTCGAATGGGGCGATTCTGCCACACCACAAGGCTGAGCCTTAAAAAGTTCTGGAATTTGCCAAAAACGGTGCTGCCTTTCTAGTACCTCCAGGAGTAGCACCTCTACTGGTAGTAGTACCTCTGAAGCTCGGAAAAACCACAGTTTTCAAATTTGAAAGTCCTGGACCCATGGACGGCACAGTGCATGTTCAACCACTGAACTGTCTTCAGTCTTTCAATTCAGAAGTGACAGTTAGGCCTAACTTTGCTGGCCTAACTATGTCTGCCTAACTCCAGGCAGAGTTCTATCTCAATCAGATAGTATGCTGATAGTATGCTGATTGTGCCCTCAGTCCAGCCCCAAGACCAGGCCAGAGCCTGAAGAAACCCCAGAATAGAAGCCCTCTTTGTCCCCTGGTGGCACCAGGCTAAATGGCACCTGTCAGAGAGAAAGACGTGCAAGATGCCTTAAAATTGAGCTTTTTAAGACCTCCATTCTTCAGGGAAGCAAAGCCCATGATGGTGAATCTGAGCTTAGAGATATTTCAGAAATATGTATTTCTGTTGTTCACAGCCTGGATTGGCTATGACGGCAAGGGAGCATTTACATGACAAGGTGTTCTGCCAAATTCCCTGCTGGGCCTCCCTAAGGGCCCCAAATGCCCACACTAGGCTAACTAGTTTCCCCTCCAGAGCAGCCTCAGAGATAAGCAAGAGGGAGGGGGTTCAGTCACTCACTGGGCCTGCTCTCTTCCAGTTGCTTTGCTTGGGATCACCGGCTGGCCAGCCTCCTCCAGACGGCCCTCATCACTGGCTTAGCTCCAGATACTCTAACACCAACAAACCCCACCAACAAACAATAGGCAGTCAGCTTGCCCAAGCCATAACTGCCTCCTCCACTTGGTGGCTCCAGGGGCATGGCAGACATACAACAATTCCCAATAGTCTCCCACAATAAGCTTACCTTCCTTTAGACAGTTAGTCCACCCATCCAGTCCATCCAACAGTCCTTCAAGCAGGCAGTCCAGCCAGCACTCCATCAGTCAATCCCAATCCGTCCATACAGCACCTACCTGGTACTAATTACCCTTTAGTAATCCATACAGCACCTATCTGGTACCATCCTCCAGCACCTATCTAGGGCCTTTACTGTAGCTTCTGCCTCCAACTTTATAGTGAGGCCAGCCAATCAGTGGGCAGGCTAAAGCCACACCCATCTGCACCTCTGCTAATCTCCCTTCAGAGCCAGAGCCCTTATTAGCCTGCAGCTGTGTTCTTGCTGCAGGAGTTCTGGGATTAACCCCATAATCCCTGGTTTACCTGGACAAGGGGCCATTGCTGATACCATTCCCTCACTCCTCAGGGTAGCTCCTGCCTTTTCCAATACACAGTGTAAGGTGCCTTGCAAAACTTAGTACTCTGCCCCCCCTTCTTGGGAAGCTATTGCCTGAGGCAGAATACAGAGTTTGCAAATGTGGACAAGAGAGACAGTCTCTTCTACCTCCATTGGGGCTGAAATGGGACCACTGAGATAGGGCTCAATCTTCTGGCCCTATGCGTAGGGTTCATACAAACTGAGACAGAATGCCTGTTTCAAAAGCTTTGCCTGCCAAAATTCTCTTCTATATAAAGGTTAAAGGTTAAAGGCACTCTGTCCCAGTTTGTATCTGGTAACCCTTCTATGCGCTGGGGGCAAAAAAGGTAAAGGTTTCCCCACGACCGAATGGTCTAGTCATGACCGTCTGTAAGGGCTCATCTCCATTTCTAAGTCTATAGAACCAGCGTTTGTCCGAGGTCAAGCTTCCGTGGTCATGTGGCCAGCATGTAGTGCATGGAACGCCATTACCTTCCCACCAAGGTGGTACCTATTTATCTACTTGCATTTTTACATGCTTTTGAATTGCTAGGTTGACAGAAGCTGGGACAAGCAACGGGAGCTCACTCTGTCACACATTCTATACAATGGCACTCCGTAGGCACTCTGTCCAGTCCTATGCTCTGGGGGCAAACAAAGCTCTAAAAGTGGATTGAGCTTCCATGTTCATTACCCTATTGAAAGCAAAGGTTAATTTGCCAAGGAAAACAATAGCAGGCCATAATAACCGAGAAGAGTTAAAGGGAAGCTTCCTCGACTTGTAAATGGTTCTGGCACCGCTTTAATGTGAGCGCTTTTCATCCACACCGCACCTCAGAAGTCCACACTGTCTCCAGACTCCGTGGGCATCCGTTTCTGTCCTTTGGTCGCAGGAAATTGCTATTATATCTTCACCCAGCCTGGTTTTTCCTCCAGCTCTCCTCATTTCAACTCCCACCCCCAAAGATGCATTTTTTATTTTATTAGCCGTATTTTTTTGTCGTATTTTTCCTGTAGAGGCCCATTCAGCACGGCGTCTTTTGTGATGCTGGCTCTCCATATGCTGCTCCATATTAAATATTAAACTATTTAATCAGCCCCACCTCATCAGAATGACGGCTGGCCTCATTAGATAATTAATAGCATGCTTGCATCTCATTTACTTCACTTGATACATCTGCAGCCAGTAATTAGAGCAGGAGTTTATTAGCGGCACTGGCTGGATTTCTGCACAAAGCTAAGCTGGCCTTTGATGGGAGCGACTGGGATTGGCGCTTGGGGCCAGCCCCTCTGCCTGCTCAGGAAGATGCTCTTGTTTACTTCCCCCCCTACTGTTTTGCAATCGTGCACTTCCTGCCAGTGCTGGGAACAGTTGGTGGCGAAAGACATGCCTTTAAAAATATAATAATAATGGAGAAGATAATTGGGTAATTCAACAGAGGGAAGTGATGGCAAATTGATTGGGCCAACTGGAGGAGTGGAAAGGATCTGGTGGACAGTTTGTTCATTTATAGCATTTTTTAATACATTAAAAAAACGCCCCAGTACAAAAAGGATGCAAGTGAACAAGAGCGGGATGGTAGGCTGGCAACTTGACAGACATTTGCTTCTCACAATATGCCTTTTGTTAGCTTCAGCTGCCAACATACCATCAGGAATGGAGCTTTCAGGCAGTGGTTCTCAAACGTTTTAGCACTGGGGTCCACTTTTTAGAATTACACTCTGTCTGGGACCCACCAGAAATGATGTCATTGTGACACCAGAGCCTGCTGCTTTCCTGATAGGGCAGCAATAAGTTGGGTTATTTCTCAGCCATTTTTCAATAATAAAGTGAATCAGAAAGGAAGAAAATTGATTTACAACCTTGTCACAAGCAAAACAACTGCACAGCCCTCCCCTTTTCCAGCAGGTCATCTTCTCATCTTTTCAATATGGCTGCTTTAGGTGCTTCATAACCCAGCTAAAATTGGCTCGTGACTCACTGGTGGGTCCCGACTCACACTGCTTTTCCCCCCACATTTTTCACATTTTTTTCACCTTCAAAAAGCTCAGCTTGGTGGACATGGTTCCTTCCCTTCATTTGTCCTCACAACAACCCTGTAAGGTAGGTGAGGCTGAGAGAGAGCTTCATGGCTGAGAAGGGATTTGAACCTAGATTTTCCAATACACCAAGACAGATGGTTGAAATCCCCTGGGCGCAGCCGGGGATGAGGGGCCATGCAATCCCAGTTGAAGCACCATGGCAGTTCTGTCAGTGCTTGATGCCCAACTTCAGCAAGCACCCCAGCATCGAGGCTAGCAGAAATGAGCCAGCCGGTCGACATTCCATCATTGTTGAATAACCCTCTGCGAGTGGGCAGGGGCACCTCCCTTATGAGGTGTTTGCTCTTCAGTTTAGGAGAAAAAGGCACCTGAGGGGAGGCATGATTGAGACATATAAAATTATGCAGGGGGTGGATAGTGAAGAAAGGGATTTTTTTCCCTTCTCTCACACAATGCCTAAGGGACAGCCACTAAAATTGAGCCTCCGGAGCATTAGAACCAGCGATGGGATCCCGGTTGGCGTGCCCCACCGCTGCTCACCCAGGCACCCAGCATGCCCCACCACCCGTCCTCTGCGGCGAGCAGGAGCCCCCCCCCCCCCCGAGGCCAGGGCAGCCGCAGAACGCTGCAGATGGGCTGCCAATCATGTGTAAGTCCCGCCTAAGTCCCGCCCAGCATTCCCCTTCTCAATTTGCGGATCCCATCGCTGATTAGAACAGACAAAAGAAAATATTTATTTACTCAACTGGCAATTAGTCTGTGGAACTCCTTGCCTCCGAATGTGGTGGTGGCATCTGGCCTTTATTTCTTTCAAAGGGGATTGGACAGATCATTGGATCTGTGCAAGAAAAGTCCATCATTGGTTACAAGCCATGATGGGTATATGCAACCTCCGTGTTTTAAGGTGTCTCTAAATACCAGGTGCCAAGGAGTGGCAACAGGATGCAGGTCTTTTATTTTGTGTGCTCCTTAAGCCATCTGGCGGGTCACTGTGGGATGTAGGAAGCTGGTCCAGATGGATTTTTAGGTTCTTATAACCTCACTGGGGGTGCAATCCTAACCTGGAGTCAGGCCAGCACCAGGGATACTATAATGTTTGGACCAGTGGTGAAATTCAGCCAGTTCTCACCTATTCTGCAGAACTGGTTGCTAATTTTCGGTTGGGAGAGGGAAGAATGGCCCTGAAGGCTGCCCTGAAGGACATAGAACCAGTTGCTATTTGAATCCCACCACTCTCGGAGACGGCAGCACACAGATGCGCACCCTTCTCACTGACTCCGAGAGAGTCCCTTGTGCTGGCCAAACATTGCCGGCCTAACAGGCCTGATACCAGGTTAGGATTGTGTTCTGTCACTGATTGGTTGAACCTGAGACTTTTTGTGTGCAAAACAGAACCAACGCCTTGTCACTGAATTTTTCCGGGAATGGTGCTTTTCCAATAGGGTTTCCCAGTGACATCTTTAAACAGGAGCATGCTCAGCAGAGAACGTTTTTATCTAATCCATCACGCAAGACCCTTCTGTTTGCAAGCACTCTGCATCGCTTGCCACCTCTGGCCGACAGTCTCTAAACAAACCCATATATCCCCGTCTTGCCACATATGAATTATCTATCAGGAACTTCAGAATAAATGAAGAAGAAAAAATGACTGAATATTTAAACGTGCCGCAACTCCATCCCCCAAGATAGATCATTTCAGACCAAAATTCATTTTTTTCCTGGATATCTACTACTGCTATAAACTTCCAGTTTATCATATAACATTACAATTTATGGTATAACCAGCTTGTGTACAGACTATAAACCCTTTGTCAATGCCATGGCAAAGACTTTATAGGCTGTAAATAATAGAAGAGTGATAGTATCTATCCTTCTTATTTTGTCCCGCACATCCAATATATAGGACTTTAAACATGTCAAAAGACTTGCTTGTTTTTACATACAATAAAAAGTTGCAATTGGAATTTTTTTATTAAGGAGAAAATCCTGATAAATCTTTTTTGTTATTGTTGTCTACATGCACAAGGCTGCATTTCTAACAGCACTGAATCACACGAGAGAATCTGCTGCAGTACAGAAAAATGCAAAAGAGCTATTATCGGCCTTTATGTATTACATCATTCATTTCTAGCTAAAAATCTAAAAAAAAGCCAGAATCTTTACTCTCCAAACCAAAGTAAGCCAAGTAGAAGGTTTTAACTCATGAAACAGCTGAAAGGATGAATTCACTTAGCCTGCTCCAGACCACAATTTCTATGGTTTCAGGAATCTTGAGATGTGTTGTTTTTTATTTAAAGTCACTGCAACTCAAATGTATTTAAAGGTGGAAACAGACAGTACATATTCGAAGTGGGGTGTGTGTGTGAGTGTCATTGCTACCCTTAAAACACAAGGCTGAAATCCTTCTATGACAATCTTTTATGTGTTGGTTCACCATCAGAGATATGGTAGGTGTGCACAAGAAATAGGCCTCCATAGCAGAGGAATGCCATCCGTAAAAGGTATGCCTTAGCTCAGTGGTTTCCGAACCTTTTAGCATCAGGACCTACTTTATTGCAGGGGTCTCCAAAGTATGGCCTGGGGGCCAAATTCAGCCCACCGCAAGATTTTATCTGGCCCACAGCAACTTAAAATATTTGACATTTTTATTCATATATCATTTCTCCATTTAAGAATGGCATTTCTTTGTAAATGTCACCTTTCTCTTTTGTTCTGAATCATATTCCTTGCAAGGAGTTACCTTGCAAACTGCAGGAGCTGAGCTCTTTGCAGGGTAATTAGCAGCTACAGTATCTGGTTTCTGAATAGCTTCAAGAGGCAACTATTTGATCTTGCCATCACCCACCTAAAAGCAGTTTGTGACCCACCAGTGGGTCTTGACCCACAGTTTGGGAAATATTGCCTTAGCTTTTCATCAGGTTACAAGCCATTATGGTATCTGTGCAACCTCCCAGTCCTATAAATTGACTACTTCAGATGCAAGAGAGTGGCAACAGAGTGCAGATTCAGGATGCCAGATGCAGGAGAGTGGCAACAGGGGGCCGATAGTCTGTTAACTTGTGTGCTCCCCAAGGCATCTGGTGGGCCACTATGAGATACAGGAAGCTGGACTAGATGGGCCTGTGGCCTGTGGACTGATCCAGAGGGGCTCCTCTTAAGAACATAAGAAGAACATAAGTGATAAACTGCCTACGTTTCTATGAGAAGAAACTGCCTATGTTTCTATGAGAAGCCTGTTGAGTTTTATCAAGCCTTTACATGTCTTATTGATTCTGTGATGAGCATGTGTGAATATGTGTATGCGTGTGCACACACAGACACATTTTTCCTTCCCTGGGGCATGGCAAAGAGAAAAAAAACCCTCATTCTGCAGATTTTTTCAGGGCCAATCCTATCCAGCTTTCCAGCACTGATGCAGACATACCAATAAGGGTGCGCACTGTATTCTGCAGTGGTGGGGCAGTCATGGAGACCTCCTTAAGGTAAGGGAGGTCTTACCTTAAGGACCTTTGTTCAGTTACATTAGCTCCCTTTCCTTGAGAATAAACATTACTTTGAGACAGCCTCCATCATTGCCCCACCACTGCAAAATACAGTGTGCACCCCTATTGGCATGGCTGCATTGGTGTTGGAAAGTTTGATAGGATTGGGTCCTCAGTGGTTCACAATTTGTAGTCATAGACCTAGCTGAGTAGAGACTGGGGCAAGATCCAAAGAGCAGCGCTCCCTGCGCAGGCTCCCTATCCCTGTGCCACCCCCACCCCTTCCCCAGCGAACGATCCATCTCGGAGCTACAGACAACAAGGGTGGGCAGGAGGGCCAACTGCTGCTCATCACTGCTGCCACCTGCAGCAACTCATGCATCCGTGCTTCCCTTCCTCCACCAGTGCTGTGCTGAGGAGCAATTGACCACCCAAAACAAAACAATAGGCTTGCCACTGACAATTTGCATCAGGAAAGTTAGCTGGGTGCCTATTAGTTAGCACCCAGGCATGGCATTCATCCCCATTCTGCTGTCTTCATGTTCTTGCTAACTTTCATAGTTGTAGAAACCTTAATGACATTTTGAATTACAGGTGTGCCTTGGTATCCACTGATTCGGTATCCATGGTTTCAGTTATCCATGGATACCATGACTGGGATGCCTATTAAAAAGATAAAAGGTAAAGGTTTCCCCACAACTGAGTGGTCTAGTCATGACCGACTGTAGAGGGCTCATCTCTGTTTCTAAGCCAAAGAGCCTGCGTTTGTCCTAGGACAGGTTTCCATAGTCATGTAGCCAGCATGACTATACACATGGAATGCCTTCCCACCAAAGTGGTTCCTATTTATCTACTTGCATTTTTACATGCTTTATTAAAAAGATAGGGGAACATTAAGCAAATCTCTTTTTTTAACCCTGTCACAGCAAAACCAATGGTTCTCCTATCTTTAAAAAAGCAACCCCCCATATCCATAGTTTCAGGTATCCACAGGAGGGTCTGGAACTGAACCCCAGCAGATATTGGGGCATGCCTGTATGCTGTACCTACATTCCTACATGGATGGCAAATTGCTCATGGCCTTGTCCACATTTTGTGGCCATTTTTCTCTTTCCAATGCTCTGTCCTCCCAATACCCTGGCAGACTGAGCATCTATCTTACCCTCCCTTCACCAATGTCTAGAGCCAACCCCCTATTAAAGCACAGGTCCAATGAAATACCTTTACTGTAAATAAAAATACAATCAAGGTAAACCTTCCAGGAATTCCAGCCAAAAGATTGTCTTATCGCCAGTTAAAGAGGGCTATTATCTCTCCCTTCCCAGGAGAAAGTGAAGCAGAACTGATTTGATTAAGAACAGATTAACCTCTCTAACACAACTACCCTGGGTTTTACACCTGTCACTTTAGCATGACAATTTATATTTGTTCAAAAAGCCACCAGACAGTAAATTAAACATTGCCCTAATTAGAAAAATGTCATATGTTACAGTGGGGGAGCAAACAGATTTCATTTCCAGGCAGATCCGGGGCAATGTAGATTTCAAGCGTGGAGTGATATCAATACTTTGATAGTCATTTCGGAATCAGATGCTTGTATACAGGCAAATGGCAACTCCAGACTAGGCACGGAGAGAGAGAATGAATTTGTATCCAGTTCCGATCTGGCCTTGTGTTCAATCTCCCAATGCTTAGGTCAGCTCGGTGTTTCTCTGGCTGTACAAATCCCACCAGATGTTGGTGACTGGATTTGGCCTACTGAATATCAGGTAGAATATCAGGCCTACTGAATATCAGGTACTGAATATCAGTATCCCAAGGACCTAGGATAGGGTTATTCAAACTGTGGGTTGGAACCCACTGACAGAAAGCAGGATTAGGCTTTCTAATCAGGTGGGTCACAGAAAGCTGGGAGCAACCATCTTGGAAACTGCAGGCCTTACTCTTGATGTAAGTGACCTTTCGTGAATGTCAACAGTTTGAATTTTCAAGTGAGTTTTTTTGTTTAAATAGCTTTTCGTTCAGTTCTTTTACAATACTATTTTGTCCTAATCCTGTTTCAGGAATGTTTCAGTGTTGTACAATTGCTGCAGTCCAGGAATACAAATTTACATTTCAGGAGTGTCATTTTATGATGTTACAATGATAGCATTTCCTGCTTGATGGTCACTTCCTGCCACAACATCCTTCCAGGGGTAATGGCATCACTTCGGGTGGGTCCCGACATGAATGCCATTCTAAAAAGTGGGTTCCAGTCTAAAAAGTAAAATACCACTGACTTAGCATATTCACAGATACGGAAGTATCATCATCATCATCATCATCATCTTGTGGTTTGAGAGTGGTTTCTTTTGAAATTTGGTTTCTTTTTTTTTTCCCCACGAGCTTTGGGAACAAGGAACAAGTACAAAAGCCGTTTCAAAATCATACTACCTGAAGAATCCGTGGTCTAGTTTTGGATGGGAGACAGAATGCCAGGTTGTGACATGCTGCATAAGAACATAAGAAGAGCCACACTGGATCAGGCCAAAGGCCCATCTAGTCTAGCTTCTTGTATCTCACAGTGGCCCACCAGGTGCCTAAGGGAGTTCAGTAGACAACAAGATTGTCTACTGCACCTGGCATTTTGAAGTAGCCTACTATTAATGTAAGGAGGTCGCCCAATAGCCCATGATAGATTTTTCCTCCAGAAATCTGTCCAGCCCTTTTAAAGGCATCTAGGCCAGATGCTATCACCACCTCCTGTGGCAAGGAGTTCCATAGCTTAATTACCCGCTGGGTAAAAAAGTATTTCCTTTTATCTGTTTTAACTCTCCCAACACTGAATTTCAGTGGATGCCCACTGGTTCTGGTATTGTGAGAGAGGGAAAAGAACATCCCTTTATTGACTCTATCCCGCCTGTGCATAATTTTGTATGTCTCAATCATGTCCCCCCTCAGGCGCCTTTTTTCCAGACTGAAGAGCCCCAAACGCTGCAGTCTTTCTTCATAAGGGAGGTGCCCCAGCCCCATAATAATTTTTGTCGCTCTCTTCTGCACCTTTTCCAGCTCCACTATGTCCTTTTTGAGATGTGGTGACCAGAACTGTACGCAATACTTTAGATGTGGCCTTACCATTTGTACAATGGTATAATAATTTTGGCTGTTTTATTCTCAACCCCTTTTTTAATTACCCCAAGCATGGAATTGGCCTTCTTAATTTCTGCCACACACTGGTCAACACCTTCATTAAGTTGTCCACCAGCACCCCAAGATCTCTCTACTGAGCTGTCACAGATAGCTCAGAACCCATTAGCCTTATAGGTGAAGTCTTGATTTTTTGCCCCAATGTGCATCACTTTGCACTTGAAATGCATCTGCCATTTTGCTGCCCTTTCCCCCAACTTGGAGAGGTCCTTCTGGAGCTCTTCACAATCCCTTCTGGTTTTTCACCACCCGGAAAAGTTTTGTGTCATCTGCAAACTTGGCCACATCGCTACTTATGCCAGTCTCCAGGTCATGTATGAACAAGTGCAGTACTGGTTGTGGCAGAACGGAGTTGCTGTGGAGCTGATTAGCCAATGTGGGATTAAATCGATTAATTTACGATTGCCTGCTGCAGCTCGATGGCATGCAGCCTAAGGAGAGACCCACACTGTGAAGGCTACATCTGGGACTGAGGTTTCAGTTACTGTGTATTTGTAAAAACGCCATTGAAAAATGGTGGTTTAGACTAGCCTGCCCATGTAAACTGCATTAGGCCTTTGCTTCAGCATGGGAAAGGCATCGTATAAATTCTTCAAATAAATAAATAAATGTGAACAAGGATGCAAGGATCCTAACCTGTGCTGGAACAAACAGGCTGGCTGTCCTGCACTGTATCCTTTGCAGGTTATTGGGGTAAGGAGATATTTCCCTTTAATGCAGGGAAAAGCCCCAGCAATCCCTATGGGGCTACTTGGATCTGTGCCAGGGAAATTGCTGGTGCAAATCCGAGCTGCCCTGTAGGGCTGACTGGGCAAGGGATGGGGGTTAGGATCCAGCCTAAGTGCTGGAGCCTGGCTCCATTCTCCTCCTTAGTCCAGTGCACGCATATGCCCACCCCCACTTTCCCCCATCCTGGTCCATGCTCTCTTCGCCCTCCTTGAGTCTGTGCCAGCCTTTGGATACCAGCCTTATCTGGAGTTGGGACTGGCCCTGGGAGGATGGTGCATGTCTATGTGCCAGCCTCCCTGGCTCCGAGAGTGGTGCAAACATGCTTTATAGCACATGTATGGCACTCATAGGCCGGTCCAAGGTGCTGGCCTACAGGTAGGTTTGGATTGCTCTCTAAATAAGCAAAGCGGGTATAAACTCTCAGGGCCAAATCCTATCCAACTTCCCAGCTCTGGTCCTGAGTTGCCAACAAAGCATGCACTGCATCCTGCAGTAGGGGAGCAGTCACAGAGGTCTCCTCCAGGTAAGGGAACATTTGTTCCCTTTCCTCAGGACTGCATTGTGGCTAAGCTGGCAATGGAAAGTTGGATAGGATTGGGCCCTCAGTCTCACACACACATACCCCACCGCCCAGCACAAAACTTTTCATGAAAGGTGGCCTTGAACAAAAACATTTTCAAAGCAAGGCTGGAAATGTTCAACACCATGACTGGAGCAGCCCTCGGAGACAGAAATGTTTTCCCCAATGCGTTTTTAGATCAAAAGTTGGTTATTGTCACAGCAAGATTGATACCACAGTCATTGCCACTGGGACAATAAAACAAGAGACCTCTAAGGGGAAAAAAGAATGTATTCTATTTTGGAGCCAAAAGGAAGCAATCCAAATAGGGCACCTGTCTTTTTGTACCTGGTGTCTGCATGGGAGAGTGGGAAGCTGCAAAAATGAAACACAAATGGAAGAAGGGGAATCGTTTGAAGAAAACAAGGAAGCCCCATGTTCCTTTCCTGGCTGAGCTGAGTGCCTCTTAAAAGGACGTGCTGAGACTGCCATTTCAATATTCTGTAGGGTGCAGTTTTGAAATTGTATCACCGGCGACGTGAATCTGATCGGATGCCTCGCAAGCAGAAGTCAGCAATCTACCATATGTTGCCACCTCATTCCACCCAAACAGTCAAAATAGCCTCATTACAATTTGCGGGGAAACTGTCTGGATATCACAGCTCTCCTTGGCAGGTTCCAAGCAAGAGTTATTACTGAAATTATTCTGAGTTGACAGAACTGCTTCCCATGTGTACCATACGCAGCAGTCGGAAAGACTGAGGGCACATCGGGGGTGGCGATGCTTCAGCATCATGGCGTGTCTTTTCTCGCAGTCTCTTGCCACACCACCTGATGCTTAGAAGTATGGACTGGCCACACCTAGGTGGTTGCATTGTTGATCCATTTCAGCAAAGTCTATGTCAGGCAAGGGGCACCCGCCCCGGCGGTAGTTGACATTAGGGCATTGCAAGAGGTAGCAACTGGAGCTGACAGTGGGGATGTCTCCCTCAAGGCTCCCTCAAGCCTCCCAGTCTGTTGAGGGATCCAGCAGCCTCAGAGAGAGGCAGCGGGAGGGGGTTCCTTCACCCTCTGGTCCTCCTCCCTGCCAGCAGCCTTGCGTGGGTTCACTGGCTGGCCAGCATCCTGCCTACTAGCCAACCTCCTGGGGGTATATGGAGCTCCTGGCCCCCTTGCTTCATTTCTTCCTCCCAGCCAGGCTGCATAAGCCCAGGCTTACAGCCCTCCAGGTCCCTGACCCTGCAAGTACTCACTACCCTCTCTTTTCTGGCAATTGCTGATAGGGGCTTCCTTTGTCTTGCCCCGGGCACCAGTAGGCCTGGCAGACTCCTCCCTCGATCGCAACAAGACTGGCCAGACTTCCCTTGAGGGGGAAGGGGCGGGCCGCCTGCCCTTGTTGCTGTCAGCTGCAGCTGTGCCTGGTGCTTCAATGTGGGGCCTGCCGCCCCTGCTTCCATACCTTTGGTCATCAAAGCATGGAGGCAAGGCCCCGCTGGGCCCAACATGCCCTTCTTGTAGCCTGACCCACCAATGGAAGGTGCTCCAATGCTGCTGCTGCCATCCCCAAGGGAAAGCCTGCTGGCTGGGATCCTGGCCGCTTTGGGCATGCCAGGTGAGCAGAGCCCCAGATCAGATCCCAGACAGTCTGAATGCCTGGAAAGGCACTGCTAAGAAAGCCCTTCCCAAGCAGTGGCATAGCAAAGGCATCTGGCACCCAGCAGCACACAATTTTTTAACATCCCACACATAAACATGGTTGCATCTGGAAACCTGGAAGTGCCTTTCTAAGGAGGCCTTCTGAGGCCTTCTGAAGCTCCAGCTTTGCCTTGAGATCTGCATTTGGCACCCCTCACAGAGTGTTAGCAGGGGGCCCCCTTAGCTATGCCACTTGCTTCTCAGTAACACGCCTACGTCCATGGAAACTCTGGCATAGCCTGTCATCCACGGACCAGCATTCTGATGTCAACGCATCAATCAGCATGATGTAAGGACTCATCCCTGTGACATTGGCAAGCATGCTGTCATTAAGGGGAAAAAAACAAGATGGAGGAAAGTGTTGAACGCCCCTCTTGCCAGTGCCAGATCACCACCATTGCACACATGACTGCGATTTAAATTACACAAAACTGAAAACATTAAGCATATAAGTACTGCCGGATCAGGCCAAAGCCCCATCTAGTCCAACTTCCTGTATTTCACAGTGACCCACCAGATTCCTCAGGGAGCCCAGAAAACAACAAAATACCTGTATTCTATATTCCCTTGTATCTGGCATTCAGAGATACCCTACTTCTGAAAACAAAAGATCACATTTATCCATCATGACTTGTAAGCTTGTAATGTTTCCTCCAATAATCTGACACTTTTAAAGGCATCTAGGCCAGATTCCATCACCACATCCTGTGGCAAGTAGTTCCACAGCTCAGTTACATGCTGGGTTAAGAAATATTTTCTTTTCAGAAATATTTTCTGTTTCAGAAAACAGATAGCATGGCTATCATGCAAAGGAGATTGGCCCTATAGGGATTTGCAGACATTCACTCCCTAGAATCAGAACTGCATATTAAGGATATGCATGCCTCTGTCTTAGACTGAATTATATTATGTTCAAGTTTTAGGTCTTCATTCACAAAGGACTGACGGGCTTATGTAATCAAAGGCTGGGGATGGATCTCTGTAGGACAGATGGAGGAAAGTAATTATACTGAAAACCTGCCGCCTCTCTTGTTTGATTTTGCAAGTAATAAAATCAGAGTTTTTGCCTCCATGGTGGTAGCCATCGCAGAGCGCCAAGCGATGGGGTATTATAACTCCTTACAAGAGCGATCTGCTTGAGCGACAGCCAAGGGCAAACCAAACAGACAGCCTTATCCGTCGCCAAGTCCTTTAATGAGACAACATGGAGTTCCAACTTGCACGCTGCACAATATGTTTTTTCTTGCCGCTGCTCAATCTATATTAAGTCGATACGCCACTAAAACTTCACATTTGTTGCATTCTTTCCAATTTAGTTTCTGTCAATGTCTGCTAAAAATGCTGAGCCCATCACAGTGAGTTCACCCACACCAATTTCAATAACCAGGCAGTCGTGGGCAAAAAACAAAAACAAAAACCACACCATTAAATAGAGCCAGGACTTGGAGAGGAAACAAGTTGCCTTCTGATTCGCTTACATCTGAAAAAAAAAGCCTGTCTTTTCATCCGGCGAGATCTGATTCAATGAAACTATGCGCTAAGGCAGGCTCCAAAGCTTGCCACCTCTTTTTTCCTCCCATCAATAACATAATGAGGGTTATTCCTTCCTTTTTCTTACTGGGATGTATTAAAGCTGACAGTGGTAATGAACAAGAGTCAGCTAAAATTGTTTGACAGAAGTGGTTTAGATACACTAAGTAGATGCAAATGGCAACACATGTTCTGGGCGGCCATATTCTGGGCTGCTGGTGGGGCTTGACATAGTCGGGTGCCATCCCTTGTGACATCAAGGGCCTGACATTGGTGTCTTGGATTTACATGGGGCCATTTATATATGATGCAGAGCAGTGGTGGTATTCAAATAAATTAACAACCGGTTCTATGACATCATAGCCGGAGCAAAAAAAAACCCCAAAGCCAGCTGAGGTAAGCAATTGGGCAGGGCCCGGCCGTTTAACAACCGGTTCTATAGAACCTGGGAGAACCCCCTGAATAACACCACTGATGCAGAGGCCAGAAAAGGATCGATGGACCAGGCTCTTGAAATATAGCTCAATATGCATGTATTTAGGAAAAGGTAGATTTCACATGGAAGAATAACTAGTGAAGAGAGCAATATGAGGAGTGAAGGACGAAGATACGGTTCACGGAGGAAGGGAGCGTTTGCTCAGGTCAAGTGCTTGCAGGAAAATTAGAACAGACAAAAGAAAGTATTTCTTTACCCAGTGTGTAATCTGTGGCACTCCTTGGCACAGTATATGGTGATGGAATCTGGCCTAGCTGCCTTTCAAAGTGGCTTGCACAGATTAATGGAAAAAGTCCATTGCAGGCTACAAGCCAAATTAGAAGTAGGTTGTCTCTGACTGACACGCATGGGAATATAAGATACAAATATTCTGTTGAGTGCTCCCGAGGCACCTGCTTAGCCACTGTGAGATTCAGGAGCCTGAACTAGATGGGCCTTGGCCTGATCCAGCTGGGCTCCTTTTATGTACTATGATGATGAAAGGAGTCAGCTGAGACACTTATTGCATCACCATCAGTGCCCCTGGAGCCAATCTCTAGGACTGGCCCATCCATGAGTTGGCTGAAGCAGTAGCCTCAGGAGATGCTTGTCCTAACACGTGACTGTATCAAAGGTAAGACAAGGAGTGAGACCACCACATTCGATTCAAACTCCATGTGGCCCTGTATCGGAAAAAGCGGAAGCTCACCCCAAAGAGGCAGTAAATGGTGCCAACAGTAACCCTTGGTATAAGTATTTGCAGGACCTACCCCAAGGGAGTAGCAGAGGCTGGGCTGCACAGGTGCAGCCCCTTAGGAGCGCCTAAGACAGGATATAAGGATATTCAATGGATATTCCCCTGAAGGAAAGGAAGCTGTGGGTCATGTGTGTGGGTTGTGCTGGTGGAAAGAGTGAGGGAAGGGGTGGAGGTTTGCTGACTGGATTACTGGTGTGACTGACTGGACAATGGACTGGCTTACTGACCTTAGACTGGCTTGACTAATGTACTGGACAATGGCCGGAGTCGCTGGACTAGTGTGGCAAGCCTATATATGGACTGATTTATGGACAGGATAACAGATGGGCAAAGGATTATCGTAAGGAAGGACTATTGGACTAAGGACTGGCCATTATTGACGGACACCTTCCTTGAAGCTCCAGGAGGAGACCTGTGGCCTACAGACAGGCCACTGGGTGGGGCAAGCTCTCTGTTGGTGCTGGGGTCTGGAAGTTGGTAGATATTGCCAGGACTGGCTGTATCGGGGGACTGAGTAGCCTGGTGTGGACATTGGGGCCCTTGAGGAGGCCCAGCTGGGAATTTGTCCTAACAGGCCCCAATCCTGTGAGGATTAGTGCCTCCACTGCCTTGATCAATTGTTTCCCCTGAGCCACCCAAGTCCTGCTCACCTGTCAGCTGGCGTTGCAACATTTTTTTTAAATCTCTGGCCCTTTAAGCTCCCAAGTGGATCTCGCACACCCCACCCCACATAGCAAGAGGAGCTTCCCCAAGATTCCTCCTTATGTACACCATATTTTAGGTGATTAATGGGAGAAAAGTAGCTGTTAGAAGCTATTTAAAAAATAAAGGTTTCCTTACGACCGAATGGTCTAGTCGTGACCGACTGTAGGGGGCGGAGCTCATTTCCGTTTCAAAGCCTGTAGAGCCGGCCTTTTTGTCCAATCATGTGGCCGGCATGACTCTATGCCGTAGTGCACCGAACGCCATTACCTTCCCACCAAAGTGGTCCCTATTTATCTACTTGCATTTTAGGTGCTTTCGAACTGCTAGGTTGGCAGGAGCTGGGACAAGCGACGGGAGCTCACTCCGTCACACAGTCTCAAACTCCCAACCTTGCGGTAGAAAGCCCAGCAACAGCGGATTAACTCGCTGTGCCACCACGTCCCAGAAGCTATTTACCCAGTGTGAATTAGAACACTAATTAGAAGACACATACATGTTTATGAGCAAAAAAAAAGTTTGCCCCCCAACACAATCAAATGAGGAACTTTGTAGTTGCATACAGATCAAGTTCCTCATTTGATTGTGTGTGTGTAGAGGGGGCAGGTTGTGTATGAATTTGGATAGAAAGGCACTCACTCTAAACCAAAATATCATTCGTAGATACACCCTGGGAACCACATAGGGACTTATACAAGGGATTTTCTGTATGCTTCGGTATAAATTAACAGTATGTGTATAATTTTTTGTCTACATTTTTTTTTCATTAAAAAAAATTCCTCCAAAGGATTCTAGGTTCAAGTGGAGAGGGGGGATTATGACTGCTTAAGCAACAAGCATTGTTCTAACTTTCAGAGCAGGTAGACATGTTACATCCTATGCATGTCTACTCAGAAGTAAGTCCCATTGTGTTTAGTGAAGCTTACTCCCAAGAAAGTGTGCCTAGGATTGCAGCCTTAGGGCTCAATCCTGAGCTTGTCATAACCGGCGGTACACTCCTACTGCCGGCTCCAAGTGTCGTAAATGTGCCATGGAGCTCCCAGGGAGTAGGGAGCACCAGCACAGCTCCAATTGGTGCTGGACCTCAGTGCCCAAGGAGAAGGACACATCACCAGCGGAGGTAAGTAAAACTGCCAGGTGGCAGTGCAACATGTCGAGTGCGGGGAAGGCAGGGAGAAGGAGTGAGGAGGGCCTAGGGAGTGGGATCAGGCCTGACACCAGTCTTCTCACTTTGCACCAGCTCAAATGTGGCTCAGAGCCAAGAAAACCCATTGGGGACTCAACAGCATTATCCAGTATAAGGGAGAAAATGCTCCCTTACCACAAGGACACCCCAAGGGTGGCCTCAGGATCCAGTGGTGGCCATTTTGACAACACTGGACCTTGGGTGCCATTGGCTTCATAATTAGGCTGTCCATCTGTAGTGGTACCTTGACTATTAGAAAGATGAAACCTTTATTGGCATACACAATACACAGTATATTACTCATGTGCCTTACATACCTCCCCCTTAATTACAGTATCTTTAGTATTTATTAATCTGACTCTTAACAATCGCATTTAGGAAAGCTGCTGTTCTCTCCACTGTATCAACCACCTCTGTAAATAAGACAAACCTAACCTTGGCCTCATCCAATCAATCTCCCAAGTTGGCCAAAATTGCACCTAGAAACTTCAATTACTGCTCTTTGAGAAGAGGACAACCTAAAATGCATGTGATACAGTTTTGATATCATACACAGACAACATCTTTCGGCATATGACACTCCTTTAAACTTGCCATACAATAGGACGGATGGATGACACCTTGCCAATGAGTATGCTCTTCACTCTTGTGGTATCTTGAATATTAACCACTGGATTACAACAATTGTGTGGATGATGGTCCACAAATTCATTTACAGGCGTGCCCCAATATCCACTGATTCAGTATCTGCAGTTTCAGTTATCCATGGATAACATGGATACTAAGACACCTATTAAAAAGACAGGGAATCATTAGACAAATCTCTTTTTTTTACCTTGTTGCAGTGAAACTACTGATGTTCCCCTATCTTTAAAAGACATCTCCAGTATCCATGGTTTTAGGTATCCACAGTGGGGTCTGGAATGGAACCCCAGTGAATACTGGGGCATGCCTGTATTATTTTCCTGAGTATGCAACTATAAATGGATATAGATGGGGGGAATTACTATTGAAAGTGACAGGGCTAAATGTCAGGCAACAAATCTGGTCCCATAACTAGTTTAAATGTATACAAGATAAGTATGGTGGGAGTGCACAATTGGTGACAATCTCCTAGGAATTTTGAGATAATGAACTCTGTAACTAAATCCATTGTCTCTATTAATACCCATTGAGATGATGCCAAGTGTCAATACACCAATTCAAAACATTCTTCAGTAAACATTCCGTCTCGCTCATCCCCCTTCTGGCTCAGAATCCTTTAGGGTACATTTTAGTAATCATCTACCAGCTAGACTTACCCTGGATGATTGCTAAGTTAGCAAGGCCTTTGTTAGGTTTTCCCAATGATGAATACACGTGCATTGTTGGTTTTAAAGGGAGGTTTGTAAATCCATAAATAAATAATTAACAAATAATGAAAAGTCAAACAAAGAGGATGTTATAACCTTGAACAAGAGAGGGAGATTTCCATTGTGATGGCTAGATTTTTAGATTGTAAGCCCTTTGGGGAGAGGGAGCCAGTTATTTATTTATTTTATTATGTAAACTGCTTTATGAATTACTCTTGTTGAAAAGCGGTATACAGTGACCTTTGGTATACACATCCGATCCAGAACCACCACGACCTTGTGTATACTGAATTCAACAGATAATTACATATGCGGATATATCCACAGATGTATCCAGTATCCGCAGATACTGAGCTTGCGGATAAAGAGGGCCCGCTGTAGTGTATTGGATTCCCTGCAACAGTCGATGTAATTATCTGCTGGAAGGCCCCACTGCTGGAGGGCCTCAGAAGACTTCCTGGGTGCAACTGGAAGGCACTTCCAGTTTGCGCCACCGACTTCCAGTTGTGTCCAGAAGGTCCTCCAAGGCCCTCCAGCCACTGATGCTATCTGCAGAATTCATTATTCACAGGGGGTCCTGGAACATATTCCCCACGGATTCTGAGGACACACTGTAATGGAATCCAAAAGATGGTAAATTCAGTGACTGCAAGGGACCATGTCCCTTCAGATGCCTCTGTCTTGATTGTATCCTGTGATGCTGGACTATTGGCCCATTGGCCAATCTGCTTTTTGCATCATGGTTTCACCTCCTGGCTTTACCCAGGGCACTGACACGTTTGCAGCCACCAGATGGCATTCTGAGACTTCACACTTAGTTGCAAAAGTTGCACTGGTATTTTTCTCTTTTCTGTTTATCCTCCCCTGTCTTCTGCTACACATGGAAGACACAGTGTAAAATGTTTTCTTTCCAGCCACTGGGGGTGATGTGTTATGTTATTTTCCTGCAGCAAACTTGCAAGTAGCAGAGTCATTAATTTCTCTCTCACCTGCAGCTGAAAAGAAGAAGCAAATCCCAGCCATTCTGTAAGCAAGCCTAGTCACTGATAATTTAGAAACAGGAAGAGGAGAAACATAACTTAGAAACATAACTTAGGAGAGGAAACAGAATGTAGCGCATGCTGCAGTTTCTAATTACACTTTCTCTAGGAAGAATCTTCCATGTTATTTAAAAGCATGCAAACAAAAGAGAAAACTAGGTGAGAAATGAATTTGTAGCTCTTGTTTGGAGCAGCTCAGAGAACAGCACAAGCATAGTAGCAGCCAGAGGCATAACTAGAAGCCTTGATGCCCGGGGCAGTGGTGTCACAATGTCATGTGACATCATGACGTCACTTCTGGGTTCTCCCCAGAGGAGGAGACATTGGTAGTTTCACGCCCCCATTCCTTCTCCTGTGGAGGCACCTCTTGAAGAGGCACCGGCTACAAGGGGGAGCCTCCATAGGAAGAAGAACAGGGGACGTGAAGCCACCAGTGCTTCCTCCTCCGGGGAGAACCTGAACGCCTTTGGTGTAGTACCCAGGGCAGGTGGTCCTCAGGCTCTGTCCTAGTTATGCCTCTGCTAGCAGCCATGGCAGGGGTTCTATCTGGGTCTGGAGGTGTAACCTAAGATAGGCCTGATGTCCACAATGGATGCAAGGTTGCTGAAAACTTCAGTGCAAAGCCCGACATTGGGGCTTTGAGCCCCTGTGGTCCTCCCAGGTGGTGGTGGGAGATTTATTCACATTATACTTCCTTTCCTCCAAGGAGCTCAAGATGGTATACAAAGGTCACCCAGGAAGCTTCATGACTGAGCAGGGATTTGAACCTGGATCTCCCAGGTCTAGGTCCAACTAGGCCAGATAGCATCACCACATCCTGGGACACATCCTGGAGTTCCACAGACTGAGATGCAACTCAGCCTTCCTCAGTCCTCAACTTGTCTTGCTACCTTCTGGAGAGGTTGCCTGGCTCCTCCTTCCACTATCAGGTATTCCCTTCTTTCCTTGTGGAAGAAAAGCCTCCTCTCATCTATTTCTGCTTTCTGCCACTTGCAGTCAGTAGGAAATCACTTGGGGCCATCTTTTGGCCTGTCCTTTTTCACTGATTGTTGTTAGACCAATGAGACTGCAGAATCACAAGGGACACTCTAGGCCACAGCCATTTTATTTTTTCCCTTTCATAAGAAGATTAGAAGGAGGAGCTAGAACTAGGACAGTGATGGCAAACCTATGACACGCATGTCAAAGGAGACACACCACGACGTTTTAGGTGACACACCAGCATTCACCAACGCCTAACAAAAACTGAGTTTGTTGTACTCATTTTTCATTTTTGTAATTATTTAATGTTTCTTTATATAATACATAGCATCACACTTGATTGGACTGTATTTTTTGTTTAAATAAATAAATATATAGGCTTGTTTTTCCTTTGTTTGGGAAGGGGATTGACATGCCAACAGAGTCAAGCATTTGCCTAAGTTTTGACTCGCCGAGCCAAAAAGGTTCGCCATCACTGAACTAGGACAAACCAGACTGCTTGGACTGCAGTAGTAGTGGGCATAAGAACATGAGCCATAAAGGATTGGGACAAGTGCATATCTAGTCCATGCATCTCACAGTGGACTACTAGATGCCTCTGGTCCAGCTGGGCAGCTTGAGCCACAGGCTGAGGGTTGTTTTTGGATATCAGAGCAAGGAATATGCTCAGTCCAGAATTAGGATGCAAAGGCACTTTATTTCTTTGTCTAAAACAAATTTAGACAATAAAAACTATTTTTGTCTAAAACAAAGCTCATATCACCAAGCAAAGCAAAACTTACAAAGTGTTATCAGGTGAGCTTGGAGTGACACTGCAGCATGCTGGCGTCTGAAGTTGTCACTGCCTAACCTAAGTTACAGCAAGCTTATATAGGCTAGGTGCTCAGGAAGTATCAGGAAAGCATTTCTAATCTGCAAAAACAAACTATTTGACAGCACACAAAAAAGACACATCATGAAAAGACCTTTCATCTCAACACGTGGGAGATGTTCCCCTCATTAGGGTGGCGGGCACCTGGCTTAATTGGTACACATAAATATATTTCGGGGCTTTGAATTGGACAGCATTTTATTGCCCCATCCTCATAACATCAGCCAAGGGATGTTATGGGAACATCTCATGGGAACTGCTCTGTGGGTGCATTGGCAGCTCCCCCACCTCTGAGAGACACACAGAAGATTGCTGACAGGCACACAAGATGTGAGACAGTGGCTAGATGTTGACGTAAGTTGGGAGGCGGTAACTAGGCCTGACGCTGGCTGTTTGTTATGTCAAATGCGGAAGATCACCCTGAGGAGATAGGGGATGGTTTCAGCAGTGGCCCCTTGTCCCTGTGAGCCAGGAATTACGGAGTTAACCCCAGGGCCTTTGCCTGCAGCTTGTTCACAGCTGCAGCCAATTGGAGATAACAAGGGCCCTGGGGATAAAAGTAGCTCCTGGAAAGAGCTATGTGGTGGGTGTAGGAAGATGGGAAAGGGCTGCAGATGGACAGGATGGGACTAACCGATGGATTGTAGGATGGATGGATGGATGGACTGGATACTCGAGGTTATTGGGACTGTGTCTGTGGATGCAGATAAAGTTGTTATTGGAGACTGCGGAAAGTTATTGTGTGACTGCCATGCCCTGGAGCCACTGACTGGAGGAGGCAGGAGGGCCAGTGTGGCTTAGCAGGCAAGCTGACTGCCTTTGTTTGGTGGTGGGGTTTTGTGGTGCCTTGGTTGAGCTTAGGGTGTTTTAAGCTGTTTGTTTTGTGAGGGTAAAAGGGAAGCTAATTAGTCTGTGGACGTAAGACTGGAGAAAGGGAATTTGAGCCTCTGAGAGCACACAAATCAATATGATACCTGTGTCTTGTTGCCACTCCATTCTGAGACAGGAAACTTCTAAAACTTAGAAGTTGCTTCCAGTCATCTTGACTTGAGACTTGCTGATGGGCTTGTCCTCCAAAAAAAGTCCAGTCCCCTCTTAAAGGCACCTAGACCAGGTCCCATAATAGCATAATAACATGCTGTGGCAAGGAGTTCCACAAATTAATTACAAGATGTGTGCATGCCACCGTTCACTGCGTCTGTCAAGCCATCACTGCCAGCGGCTGCTCCACCCAACCTCATCAGTGAACTAGCCAAGTTTGGCTCCAGTCCTATGTTTCAGGGATCTTCACTGATCCACAGCTTTTACCTAGGTCTGATGGTGATCTCGGAGTGAGACTGTGATCTCTGGCTCTGAATGCCACTAGAGCAGCAACATGCATGTTCCAAAAAATGACCCTGCAATAACAGGTCTGCTGTGTCATGTGAAGGGAGTGAACTACACAAAAGTAATGTGGTCTCAGTATTAGACTAAGGTAAAATATTTTGCTTTTGGTCTCTGATTATTCTGGGCATTCATTAATACCTTGAAAGGACAGGTCTGTTCTCATAAGTGTGCATTATCCAAGTAAGGTATAATTCTGCTTACATATCATGCAAAAGTAATAATATTTTAATGCATTTATCTTAAGATCATCAGAAGGTGTCAACATTAGGAGTTTGTAGGTGATGGAGGGCTGCATCAGAAGCTGATGCTCGCAGAGCATTTAACATTTAAAAGCATTAATCTTCTATTTTGGATGAGAAATGTCTATTTGGATGTCTTTTTTTTAAGGATTCACAGGGTTGAAGGATTCTAGTGGGGTTGCGATTTCATTCGAATCAAACATGCTTTAATTGCTGGCCTGTTCGGTAAGGAAGAGACAGTTAGCCTAGTACAATGCTTTGATATCTGGAGTTCCAATGCTAATATAAAAAACATTATCACCACAGGTGTGGGCTACATTATGTGCAATAATTAGGGAATGAATTTAAGATGTGCCAAGTAGCAAAAAAAAAAAAAAGTACCATACTTGCTAACTAATGGTGGAAAACATGTGAGACAGACCAGGAAAAACGTCTGTGCACCCTTTGTGATTATTGCAAAGTTGCCTGGGGAGCTTATTGTGCTACAGCCCCAAATATATAGGTGTGCCCCCATATCAGCAGGGAATCCCCTAGATACAGACACTATAAAAATTGCAGCCCCCACACAGACCCTGATGTTAAACATTAACATTGTTTAAAAGCTTACTGGGAAAAGGGTTCTTGTTTTTATAGGTCGCTATAAGCATTTAATGGGACATGGTGGTGCAGCGGTTTAAGCCGCTGTTGCTGGGCTTTCCGACCAGAAGGTTGGGAGTTCAAGTACTTCCCTTCGGTGGGAAGGTAACGGTGTTCCGTGCGTAGTCATGCCGGCCACATGACTGCAGAAGCTTGTCCTTGGACAAAACGCAGGCTCTACAGGCTTTGAAATTCAAACTGTTAACACTCACAAAAGGAATATTTTTCTGAGATGGCTGCTCCCAGCTTTCTGTGACCCACCTGACAGCAGGTCCTGACCCACCAAGTGGGTCCTGACCCACAGTTTGAATAACACTGGTCTAGAGCAGTGGTTTTCAAATGTTTTAGCACCAGGACCCACTTTTTAGAATGGCAATTCCCCTTCCAAAAACTAGATGAAGCATCCATGAGGGCATCCCCTCTAGTTAATAACAGAATTTCCCTTGAGGCAAATAACCACCTACTCAATACCGATATTTCTTGTCGGTTAACCAACTCGGACCTTTCCTGTTGACTATCTGTGCCCTCTCAAGCGCCTTCAAACCAAACATCTTCTCTCAAGCTAATTTCTTGGAATATAGCGGGCTGGGAAAAAA
>JAJKFI010000083.1:5836665-5846887 GCA_029204185.1 Lerista edwardsae
TTGCCCAAGATTGAGAAGGAAAATGTCACATCTTATAAGAGTGATTTCCCACTCCTTTATCTCCCTCTTGTGCTGTGGATAGAGGCTCTCACGATGGCTCCTTACTTTCAGTGGATGCCCCAACTCAACCTGTCCCTTTCCCAAACTATAACTCTATAAACCCGGATTCCAAAGGTGACAATTCGTCTTTTACCATAGAGCCTTCATTGTTACCTTCCTCTTCTTCCTTGCCTGCTATTTCTGTTAAATCCCCCTTCCAAAAACTAGATGAAGCATCCATGAGGGCATCCCCTCTAGTTAATAACAGAATTTCCCTTGAGGCAAATAACCACCCACTCAATACCGATATTTCTTGTCGGTTAACCAACTCGGACCTTTCCTGTTCACTATCTGTGCCCTCTCAAGCGCCTTCAAACCAAACATCTTCTCTCAAGCTAATTTCTTGGAATATAGCGGGCTGGGAAAAAAAGAAAACTGATCATGATTTCATCAATTATTTATCGTCTTTTGACATTATCTTTCTTCAAGAAACTTGGTCTCTAACTTCTCTATATATACCAGGATTCACTTCTTATCATCTCCCAGCTTTCAAATTGAAACAAATGGGTCGCCCTTGTGCTGGCCTTTGCTGTCTGATTAATTCTTCCTCCTGGTACTCTTTAACCCCCCTTGTCTCCCATTCTAGATTTTTTCAAGCTTTTTTGCTTTTGTGCAAAGACCTTAAGATATTAGTTCTTAACATATATATCCCACCTTCTTATTCAGATACTCCTACACCCTGGGACGAGGTGAAGTCTTTTACAACTGAATACTTGAGGTCCAAGCCCTCTGTTTCCCTCCTTTTTTTGGGTGATTTTAACGCTAGATTGGGCCCTAGCAACTTAGCCCTGGCCCAGCATATGAATTGGGACTCAGAAGAGCTGATCCCCCCTGAGTTTCAAGGCTTAAGGTTCTCACAAGACCCCGCATTTAATAATTATACTTCACACTTGGTAGATCTTTGTCTTGAATTCAACTTACATATACTTAATGGTTCTACTGCTAGCGATACCCCAGGTAGACTAACTCATTTTTCCTCCAGGGGAACTAGTGTCTTGGATTATGCACTTATCACCTCTGACCTTTTGTCCCTTCTCTCGGATTTTACTATCGACTCTAGGTCTGATAGTGATCATCTGCCTATTCTTCTTGTTTTAACTTTTCCTTCTTGTAATACAATATCTACTTATTCCCGTTTACAATTCGTACCTCGCCTCAAATGGTCTCCTAAGATTGAGGAAGCTTTTAACATCTGGTCTAGAAAGAGTGAATCTATAAATCTAAATCGAAAGTTGTCTGAGACCAATTTGCCTTCTACTGCCATTGTTATTTATGAGTCTCTTTCCAAAGCGCTAGTTCAGTTCCTTAGAGCGTCTCTTCCCACAAATTCTTATAAACATCCTCCTTCCTGGTTTGATACAGAATGCTGGATCGCCAAGAAGTGTGTTAGACAGTTCTTCTTCTTAGTTCGCCGTGACCCCTCTCCGGCCCTCCTAAAATTATATTTCCAGATTAGGAAATCATGTCAAACCCTTTTAGAAGAGAAGAAGCATTTATTTGCTCAACGCAACTGGCAATTATTTTACGAAGCGATTCATTCTAATAATCATAAACTTTTTTGGTCTTTTGTTTCTCGTTCAAATTGGGGGGGGGGGTGGGGGGTCCCCCCTCCCATTCCTGCTTCTACCTGGGTTACGTATTTCTCCAGAATTTTCTCAGCTCCAGTCACATATAAAGTTTCCACTACGTGCCCAATTGATCTACCAGAATGGCCGCCAGTCACTCCTGATGAAGTTATAGAACTTATCAGTACTTTGAAACCCGGGAAAGCTTCTGGTCCTGATGAAATTTTGGCTGAAATTCTTATTAGTAACCCTTCTTGGTGGTCGAAACCCTTATCCAACTTATTTACTTTAATTAATCAATCAGGTTTGTTCCCCGACTCTTGGCTTTCTTCAACAATTGTACCCATCTTTAAAAAGGGTGACCCTTCTCTTCCAGACAACTATAGGCCAATAAGTTTACTTTCAATTATTGGGAAGCTCTACTCTAAATATCTACTCAATAGACTTACATCTTGGGCCCTTTCAAAAGATCTTCCAGGTAGAGAGCAAATAGGTTTCCGCCCGGGTGCTTCCACAGTTGACCACGCCTTCACGCTGTCCTTTTTGGCCGAAAAATACTCTGTCTACTATGGAGTCAAATTATTTACGGCCTTTATAGATCTCAGAGGAGCGTTTGACTCAATAAATAGAGATATTCTGTGGAAGAAATTGACCAACTGGGGGATTGACCCTCGCCTTCTCTTTCTGATACAGTGTCTACATTCTTCTAACTCATGCCGAATTCGCCTTGATGGCATAGGCTCCATGACTGACGGAATTTCCATCAACAAAGGAGTCCGTCAAGGCTGTATTCTTGCTCCCTTCCTTTTCAATTTATACCTTGCTGACCTGCCCTCCTTTCTTTCTAGTTCAGAAAACTCTCCTCCCTCGCTTAATGGTGTTCCCATGCCTATCCTTCTCTACGCAGATGATGCTGTGCTGCTGTCAGTCACTAAATCTGGCCTTCGTCATCTGCTATCTTCTTTCCAAGAATATTGCCTTTCCAATGAATTATCAATCAACTCTGAGAAAACCAAAATTTTGGTCTTCTCGAAATCTTGGGCTCCGATGGTTTGGAAGATAGGCAAACTATCATTCCAGCAAGTTCAGACTTTTAAATATTTGGGGATTACCTTTCATTTCCGACACAGCTGGCTTCCTCACCGTAAATCTGCCATTTCTTCAGCCTTGTTACGCTTAAACGCGATCGCTCGATTTCATTATAACAGAGGCAACCAGTATATTCCTGCTGCTCTCCATATTTTTCAAATCAAAATTCTTCCCCAACTCCTATATGGAGCCCCAATCTGGATCGAGGCTGCAAATCAAGATCTTGACAAAATAGCCGCCTCTTTCCTTAGAAGGATTCTTGGGGTACCTAACATAATTAGATTGTCTACCCTGATACTTGAGCTAGGTATTCACCTTCCTTCAACCACTGCTTGGTCCTTTACTTTTAAGTTTTGGCTTCGATTACATCTTAATATCCACCCTGACTCCATACTTAATGATTTATTAAAAGACCCTTTTCTATCTAAGTGGTTCAAACTTCTCGACGCCAAACTCTTATCTCTGGACCTTTCCCCTGAATCTCTCACAGACATTAATCTTCATAGAGCGCATCAAATTATCAAATCCAAACTCTGGGAACAGGAACTTAACCGACTACTTCCCAATTTAAACCCCACCTGTTCTCCTCTTTTTTTTGGTCTTTCCCCTTCACTTGGTGGCCCTTTTAATTATTTCAGTAAATTAATAAATCCCAGCAAAAGGAGAGCATTTATGTTAGCGAGGCTAAACAGTTTTCCATCAGCTGTTCACTTTGGCAGATTCTCAAATATTCCACATAATGACAGGCTTTGCCTCTTTTGCTCTTCAGAACCAGATACCCTAGGTCACATATTACTTCGTTGCCCGGCTCATCAACACCTACGGAACAACATTCTTGAACCTTATCTGTCTTCTCTTTCTGCCTCTTTTGCTGATCCTTTGCCTATTCTTTTAAGCGATAACTCGGCCACCATTTCCAATTTGGTAGCGGATTTTCTATTAGCGGTATCTAAGTCAAAACCCCTTCCTTAACCTTGTTTCCCAATATTTTTTTTTCTTTTTCTTTTTAAATTTGTACCTCTATGATTACTGTCACCTCGTTTGTGATGCTAATGCATCAATTGTTATTGTTGTGAACTCTTTTTCTTCTTGTTTTTATTATGCCAATAAAAGGTTTTATAAACTGAAAACTGAATGGCAATCTGTCCTGGAATTAATCTGTCTGGAATTAATTTGTCTGATCCAGATTAATACTGAATTAGACTGGTGAATTCCCTTTCTAGGGCAAAAAAAGACCTGCTTGTGCTAGTCATCTCTTGCCTTGCATACTCTTGTGCTACATTTGTTAGTTTTTAAGGTGTATTACTATAATAGACATGGTACCATTTCAGAATTCATAGGGGGGAAAATATGTATGAGTCGCCATTTTCCTCCAGAACAGCTGGAGTTATAAACTGCTTACACTCAGACTAATGTGGTAATTTAATGTCACTTCAGCAAAAGTTTTAACAATTATGCTACTTGCAATTTTTTTTTTTTAAGCAACAGCAGCTTGGATTGGCATTAAATGGAAGGAAAAGTGCAAATAAAATGCAGATTTATCTCGGTCTCATTTCCTCCTAATTGCAGTTATCTGTAATATTTTAATGCAGACTTGCTGCAGTTTTTGACTGCAATACGGTGGGCTCAATGCAGTCCAAATGGGCTGATGCACCAAGAAAGCCAGAAGCCATTGCAAAAACATGTTCTCCCTCACCCGCTAATGCAGATTTTAATCATGGTGCCTGGCCCTACTTTTGAAGAGCGCCAACCAATATGGTTCACCAAAAGCATGTTTATCGAAAAGATAGACAGGTGTACAGAACAAGAAAAAAACTGTGCTGGTCAGGTTTAGATGTATACCAGGGACCTGCTGTTGAGGGAGGCAGGGAAGGCGGAGCTTCACCTCCAGAGAATATAGCCTCAGCCTCTGCTGTGATTGTGCATGCACTCCACCCTCTTTTTCAGTGGTTGTGTGATCACATGGGAGGCTGAGCTCTCATCTGCTGCTTGATTAGAGCTGTGGGGGAAAGAGCTTGTCCTCCCTTGTGATCATACAACCACTCAGACACTGGGTGGAGTGCATGCACCGTGTGATCCCCTGTGATTGTGCACATGCCCCACCTAGTTTCTGAGTGGTTGTGTGATCACAGGGGAGGCTGAGCTCTTTCTGCCATAGCTGTAGAACAGCCTGTATAAGAACAGCCACAGAGTCAGAGCTGTGGCACTGAGAGCTCAGCCTCTGCTGTGACTGAGCAGATATTGTGCAGCAGTCTTCCGAGTAGCCTCCCAGAATGCCTTGTGGTGCCACAGCAAGTACCTTTACCACATGTCACTAGTGTATACCACCATTCTATGGAAACACAGGAGAAAAAAGAGGGTGCTTATATAAGGATTCCTTATATAAGGAAAGGAATCAGATTTTTGAGCTTTCAAACCTGAGCTTTTCTTTTCCTGGTCAGCTCTACCAGGAAGATGGGCTAGGTGGGTCACTTTAGGTGACAGATAATGGACCTGTTCTCCAGGATATGAGAATAACCCAGCACCCTTCTCATGGCAGAGGAAGAAAGGTGAAACGGTTTACAAGCCAGGCCTGTGCCCACTCCCCCCACACTTGGTCATAAATGGTCTTGTGGTTGAACCCTTGCCTGCCTGAAGAAAGCTAAGCAGGTAGAGCTGGAGTCGGATGGGAGATGTTGGATGGAGATGAGAAACCTGCTGACGAAGCTCATGAATGCACACTATAAAGCACATGAAATGTGTGGAATGTGGAGGAGTCGGCTGCAGTTGGAGAACATCTTGAGCATTGGCTGTGGCTACTTTCACAGCTTTCACAGCTGGAAAGTGCAGAGCACAGCCGAGACACTTGGATGGAAAACATCTGGTGGACTGAGAGCTTTGCAATATCCTCTTGCCAAATAATACTATAAAAACCCCATTGGAAAATGGTGGTTTATAGCAGTGGTATTCAAACTTTTTAGACTGGGACCCACTTTTTAGAATGGCATTTGTGTCGAGACCCACCAGAAGTGATATCATTAACCTGGAAGTGATGTTGTGGCAGGAAGTGATGTCATCAAGCAGGAAATGCTGTCATTGTAGCACAATAAACTGACACTCCTGAAATGCAAATTGGCATTCTTGAACTGCAGCGATTGTACAGCCATGAAACATCCCTGACAGAAAGCAAGATTAGGACAAAATGTTATGTAAAAGCACTGAATTAAAAACAATTTAACAAAAAAAACCTCACTTGAAAATTCAAACTGTTAACACTCACAAAAGGAATAGAACGAGAGTAAGGTCTGAAGTTTCCAAGATGGCTGCTCCCAGCTTTCTGCGACCCACCTGACATCAAGTCGCGAGCCACTAAGTGGGTCCCGATCCACAGTTTGAGTAACACTGGTTTATAGGGAAAGGATTCCTATGTAAATCACCTTGAATGTGTGTAAGAACAGGGAAAAGCTATGAATGAATGAATGACTTAGTACAGTGGTGGAGCTGTTGTGTGGCTGGCAGGAATTCCCCCCCCTGATGATTTTCTGCCATCTCCACTGAAGAGTGGTGCTGTTTACCATCATTGTATAGCAAACACCATGCACAGCTTTACAAGGAGCAGTTTCTAGGCTCTGTCATGTGCAAGGGAGGGGGGGACGGGACTCTGCAGATACAGGCAGGTGATGCAATGACATGGGGGAGTCAGTCTATCACTCGATCCAGGGTTTCCACCCCTGCCAGCAATGCTACCGACTCAGGACATTTGATGACATTTCCTCCTAGAAACAACATGACTGTAAATGTATTTCCAAACTTGCTCCATCTTCCAGCCATTACACAAACCGCTCAGAGAGTGAGCTGAGTCTGATAGAGCACTTTTGATTCATTGCAGGAAAAGAATGGGAGTGAGCAAGATTTCCCAAGTTACGGTGCTCCCAGCTTTCCACACCAGACGCTCCATAATGGCAATATAATCGGATGGCAATGGCAATTAAATGATTGCATATTTTAGGGCAATGAAGGGTATCCACCAGGGCATGAACCATTAGCAGAATGGTAACATTGTCATAAGAGCTTCACGCTTGGGATCCATGATGGATAGGGCTCCCACTTGCACAATGGGCAGGTAGTATTTCCTTCTTGGCTCTCCACATTTATACATCAGTTATTCAGAGACACAAATCCCATCACTTTGGTTTAACCAGTTTGGCTACTTCTAGGCCTTATTGTCAGACACTGAGACCACAGTAGGTCTTGAACTACTAAAACCAGGATGGCAGGCAAGAGCTTTTGAGCACATCACCACCTGCCTCTGGAAACCCACATCACACAAAGGAGCCTCTGATAACAAGCAACCCCTATATTTGCAGGGATCCATTCTATCCCCCCACCTCAGTAGCTACAGAAACTGCAGATACGAGGGAACCCTGTAAGTACAATGTTCTATGTCTCCATGCCCATTATTTTCCATTTTCTTAATTAACAAACAAGTATGTTTCCTGCTTTTACTGACACTACAAGATAAATGTGACAGATAAGCAGGCAGCCTTCACACTAGAGGGAAGAGACTAAGCTAACATTAACAGGAAGCAGGAAGTTTCCTGCTTCCTGTCAATGTTCTGTGCCCCTCTAGTGTTCAGGGTCTCCTAGCACCTGTAAAAGCAAGAAAAATGCCTGATGGGTAAAAAAACAAAAACAGAAGGTAATGTTCTGTGGTACGAGCAAAGAACCGCAGGGGACACCTGTAGTGATAATTCAGGGTGTAATCCTAACCTGGAGTTAGGCTGGCACAGTTATGCCAGAACAAAGGACATCGTGAAATATGTTTGGAGTCAGAGAGGCCAGCACACAGACAAGCGCCATCCTCCCTGAGAGTGGTCCAAACACGCTTTACGATGCCCTTGTTGCCCTAACTGTGTCAGCCTAACTCCAAGTTAGGATTGCAACCTCAGACAGTTCCCTCCCAAAAGATAAGGAGAGAACTGTAAAAACATTGGCTAGTGTTTCTGTCTCTGCTTTTTACGTCTCTCCTTTGCAGAAAATTGGCTCTGTTCCTCCCTCTCCCACCCTACAGAGAAAATCAGCGACTAAAGAAGAGGCAAGATTAGCAGCAAAGAAATGAAGGAAAGCAGTGGTTTTACAGTCCTGATCTGTATTTCTCTGCCTGTTCAAAAGAAAACCTTCCGAATTTTCAAGAGACAGGCGGCTCCTGTATGTTGTGTTCTCACTTGCCATTTAATTCTCGCTTTCCTGCTTCTACTCTATTCTTCCTCTTTTGAGTCCAGGGAGCTGGGGGTGGGGAAGAGGAGTTGTAGTAGCAATGAGGAGATGGAAGTAGTGAGGAGGCAAACATGGGCTGATCCAACAATGCACCCTCCTAGCATCAATCTGATACCTGAAATAATTGGCTCAGCCCACCACATGCCCTCCCTTGAAGCCTGAAAGTGCCAACATTAAGAACAATTAAGTTCCAGAGATAATAGGATTGGAAGGGAACTCACAAGATCATCTAGTCCTACCCCCTGCCGGTAGCAGGAAATCTTCCTAGAGCCTCCTAGAGCCTGTTGCATCTGCTTGACTTTCCTATCCAGTTGCATTTTTTTTTTTGCAGAAGATTTGTGGTCACGCTGTCCCAGGAGAGCCCATCCAAGCAAGTGCTGAGCCATTTGTGCCAGAGTAGATGTCTTCTGTGCTAGGGCTCACAGTTCCTTGTGCTGACAGACTTCCCTTACAAGTGGAATTTGGACAGTAAGATAATGACCCATTTAGAATTCCTACTTCTAGCAGCCAGGAAATGTGTGCATTTATTGGAGATATTAATTCCTACAATGCAAAATCAATTTAAAAAATTGAAGGGATATAAGAGATGGAAAACAAGTGGCTGTCCAGAACAGTGAGATTAACTTCTTCCTAGCCAAGACAGAGTTGTGTTCATTGACATTTCCCATAAGAAATAGTTCAATATGTCTCATTAAATAATTTTCCTTTTTCTCCCTCTCCCTTTTCTTCTAATGCCCCAGTATCCACTGGGGTTCCGTTCCCCACATGGATATCTGAAATCGTGGATACTGGGGACAACTTTTAAAAGATAGGGGAACATCAGTGGTTTTGCTGCAACCAGGTTTTTTAAAAAAGAGATTTGTTTAATGTTCCCCCCCTTTTTTTAAATAGGCATCCCAGCATCCATGGTATCCATGGATCAGTGGATACTGGGGCACGCCTGTATCTAGGTTCTAAAGTTCTACTTATCTGTATTTTACCCTAGATCCAGAGTTCTGAATGCCCTGGTTTGGTTCTGATGTGTACTGGGTGCATTAGGCATTCTCCATTGCTCTATAAAAAGAGCAATTGCTCTATAAAAATTTTCTGATTGCAGACAGTGTTGTACAAGCACAGTTTGCACAGCTCCCCCTTCTCTCTGTTCCTTCATGACCTCTCCCCTTTACATACACAGGAGCATATTGTTATGCCAGTACAATACAACATGCGGTTACATTCAAAATTATTTTTGTGGGTTGTGTTCAATAAAACACCACACCAAAATGGCAACAAAATGATGTGATCAGAAGGTACCATCTGATCTGGCATTTTTCACAGTGTTTTATGAATATGTACGGGCCCAACATAAGGACATGGCTTGGAAAGATGGCAATTCATGGAAGGAATGAAACACTGAAACAAAGCAGTTGTACCCAACCGAATTAGGCAGGGACACTAAAGATTTGCCAGTTTCAGGGAAGGAAGGAAAGCAAAAGAGCTAAGATTATGTCTCTAGGGAAGGTGTCTTGGAAGGCCTTAGTTCAGGGGTCAGGGAACTTGTTTACCTCTTACCCCAAAATATATTTAGATACGCCGATGTTATCCCCTTGATTTGATTTTTAATACAGGTACTTACTAAAACTAGCAGTGAAAGATAGGTGTCCTCTCTCTGTCCTATCTCTCTCAATGGCACAGCAACTAGTTGACTCTACTGAAGAAGCGGGCGGACTTGGAGGCGGGGCCCGGGGCATCACGCAGGGAAGCGTGTTATACACAAGGGCCTGACGCACTGCACCGAGTCAGGTCCTTGTACACTACAGTACTGTAACACACACAGCCGGGCATGCGTATAGAACAGTGATGGCGAACCTTTTGGGCTTGGTGTGTCAGGAATTTGGAAAATTCGTAACTCAGCTCTGCTCGTGTGTCAACCCCCCCACCCCCCACCCCACACACACGCTGCAGGGCTTGTCGCCCGAGTTTAAAGAGAGAGACGGAGGCGCAGACAGCGGGCGCGCAGAGGAACAAGTCTTTGCAGGGAATAGCTTAGATTCATATGCATGCCCGGCTGCCGTCCATTACCCCCAGGAATTTCATTTTTACCCCATTTGGGGTAATTTACCCCTGTTCCCTGACCACTGCCTTAGTTCGTATGTAGCTTGTATGTGGCAACACAGCAGCATGAAGGGAAGGAAGGAAGGAAGGAAGGAAGGAAGGAAGGAAGGAAGGAAGGA
>JAJKFI010000083.1:5846897-5863567 GCA_029204185.1 Lerista edwardsae
GGAAGGAAGGAAGGAAGGAAGGAAGGAAGGAAGGAAGGAAGGAAGGAAGCCAAAAAGGGAAAGCAGGAGGCCTAATGCCTGTTTTAGGTGCCATCTGAGGAGCTGCAGGGCCAGATTGGAAACATTGTTTGCGGGGCCAAGGTCTGTAGAATCGTAGAATCGTAGGTGTAATGCATACCTGTGTTATGCCAGTACTGACTCTTGTGCCAGTCCAGCACCGTTGCAAACGGGCTGTCAAGCTCATCTGCACTGGCTAGTCAGGCACTGGACCAGCACAAGCAGCTGCACTCATCAGCAGCACCGGCCGTGCGCTGGTCAAGTGTTGGCGGTGCTTGGTTGGCGCAGGAGCTCACTGAGGGCATGCCAGAGGCAAGCTGGGGGCCTAATGGGGCAACAACAGGGGCAGCGACAGGGGCGGTGATGCACGACGGCCTAGTGCCAAATCCTAAACCCCGTCCCCAGCTTCGGTGGCCCTGATTCAGGCCACTGCTATGCATGTGCACCCGAGCCTGCAAAACAGAAGGGGCAGATCCGAGCAAAACCATAGGGCTGGCTGGGGCTTACCTGGGTGCAAGGAAAAAACGCCTTGTGCTGTGCTGCTGCTGCCTCCTAATGGCCTTAGGATGCAGCCCCGCTATGTCAGCCTTACTATTGGCCTGAATCGGCACGGCTTAGGATTGGGCTGCCCGAGATATCAATAACATTTATTATAGTCTTTCCTTCTTTATGATAGAATAGAAAGCAAGCCAAATGTGTGTGAGTTACTGGACCAAATGGATCCAAGCACATTTTAATATAATACTGCACACAGGCAAGCCTGCAAGTAAACAAACCCGTCTCCCCAAAAAGCTACTTATTAAGGACTAGAATTGCTGGGCGGCTTTAGTAAACTGCTAGACAAAAGGCTCTTTTGCTGATGACAGGAAAAGGATTTACTTTTCCAAAAGGAGTCTTTTAGGCTAGCCTGCTGGAGAAGGTGTGTGCGTGCATGTGGAAAGGAGGCAAGTAGGGCTGGTGGCATGCAAGTTTTGGGGAAACCATGTGCTTATTGTCAAGACTTGCTTGAAATGCACACAGAGCTTGCTTGGGGGGTGGTGAGAGGAGGCTGGAGTTTAGGCAGAGATTAAAGACTTAACTAATTAAAAGGGCAATTACTTAGGGGGAGGAGGAAGCTGCAGGGAAATCGGGGTTGAGGGAGGTGGCGGACACTCGCCCTGAATCAGCCTCTTGGAAGCATTGAGGGATAAATGGGCTCCTGGAAGTTTTTGTGAATGCAGAGCAAGGGGCAAGAAGTTTGAACAGTGCTGAGCACAAGCATGAGCAGTGGTCGCAATGCGAGGCAACCACTGCATATGCGCGCTCCAGCAGCAGGGAGAGCCAATGGGATGCGGCTGCATTCCAATGGTTCCTCCCCTCTGGCCTCCTGATTGGCTGGCTGGCTGTGTCCAGGGGTGTAGCTGCATGGCTGCATCAAGGGATGTGGCTGCATGGCTGCATCAAGGGGCGTGGTTACGGCCCCCCAATATTGAATGCACCCCTACAAACAAACAAAATGTGTGGATTACTTTTGAAAAGAAAATAGTTATGAAACCAGTTGTTTCCATGACTGTGACATGATTTAGTAATGCAATGTGCCTTTTGTGTCTCTTGCACTGTGTTGTTGTGTGTACTTGACAAGCCTAGATTACATCATGTTGGGGCCCTCCTTAGGTGCAGGACTCCATTGGGAACAATTGGTCCAATTGGATTAAAGCCGGCCCCTGCTAGTGCAGTGGTTCTTGAGTCTTTTAAGGGGTGGGGCTATATGAGGTAGCTCTTGGATGTTGGAAGGAGAGTGTGTATACTGATGGGGGTGTATGTGTATACTATGTGTGTATACTATGACCAGATCTTACATAATGAATTCTGCGTAGAGGAGTGTACATTGGTCTATTGTGGGATGAGCTCATGCTGGACTTTTTTTTTCTTTTTTCCTCAGTTGCCCATTCCTGTTGGAGATAGTCGACTCCCACTGTGTCTCATCTTGGGACAGATGTGGCTGGAGATTTTTCAATTGTTCAGGGGAACTGCATTTTGATTAAACATGCATGTAACTTGCAAGACTCCAATCCTATCCCAGGCCGCTGCCCCATTGTATCCTGTGAGGCCTGGGATGCAGCAAGAGGTCTCCTTGAGGTAAGGGAATGTTGGTTACCCCATGTGGAGCCCCAGTGGCTCCTATAGGTCTCTTTGGAGCTAGTTAGTTGGTGCAGAACTGAGAAGACCCATGTTGGGCTCTGAGGACTGGGTGGGGATAGGATTCAGAGCCATCTCCCCTGCCTTCCTGGGCCTAAACTGCCCTGGCCCACCCAGTTTTCCCCCTCCCCATCTTCCTGCCACCTCCACCTCCCTGGAATACTTCCCCACTGCTTGGGAAGCTATGGGCATCTACTAACTGCTATGGGCTGGTGCATCTGCTAACTGCTAACTGCTAACTGCTAACTGCCATCTGCTGGTGCAGAGATCTAGCAATGGCTGGCACTGGACTCTCTACTGGGGCAGCACGCAGACCACCGGCACTGCCTTGCAGTAGGACTGGGCTGACATAATATGAGGGAAGTCAGGGGGTGTGGACTGCTGCTGGTACTGCCTGAAGCTAAGCAGAAGATTGCATGGTCTTGTTTTGGATGGGCAACAGAATGTTAGGCTGTGAAAAGCTGTTGTACCTGTTGTGGTAGAATGGAGGCATTGATGAGCTGATTAGTCACCACAAGTGAGAGTCGCAGGGGAGTGTGCGAGAATGCCAGCCATCAAAAGAACAGAGTATGACCTTGGGGACTTGTCCAGGCTTGACTTATGATTGCCTGCTGAATCTCGATGGCAGCAGCCATTGGAGAGAACGACACTGAAGGCTACATCTGGGACTGAGGATTCTGTGAATCACAGAATACTGTATGTTTGTAAAAGCCCCATTGAAAAAATAGTGGTGTAGACTAGCCTGCCCATGTAAGTTGCCTTGGCCATTTGCTTCGGCATAGGAAAGGTGGATATAAATTCTTCAAATAAATAAATACACAACTAGGAAGATCCCAGGATATGGCCTTGCTTGTAGGTCTGAACAGGAAACTGAGCATGGTACAACTAGTTAAGAAATTTTCCCAAAAGCCAAGCATCTAGCACCAAGTGCATATTTCCTGCTTCTCTGTATGCTTCCTGATTCTGTTGTGGTCCCTGATGCTGCTTTTGGATGGTTATGCCTTCAGTGGGACCAAAAAGCTTTTAGATCCAGAAAGCTTTTAAAGAAACAAACAAATGGAACCAGTGACTGGTGCTAGAGCTAATTTGATGCTGTGTTTGTCAAAAGCGCAGTAAAGCTGTAGCTTCTTCCCCCGCCCCCCAGAACAACCTCTGGCCATCATGAATGCCTGGCCAAGGTTCTGCAGAGTGGTGCTTCCTGAATGCCACCACCCCAGGGGAGCATTTTTCTGCTTAACTTAGGTTAACAGCTCTGAGCCCTACTGGGGACTCCTCCCTGCAGATAACATTAACATTTAACGGGAACAAAACAAAAGCACTTCAGAAAAGACAAATCCCACAGCGATCTTGTTTCCTGTGCCTTGGAAGAATGTCACTGTCAAACTTACTATCAAATAGTGTGTGCGCTACAAAGGAGGCATGGATCTTAGCAAATAAGTCTTTAAAGGTTTCTCATCAGCGGTGCAAAAGCGGTGCTTTTAATGCTCGCAAGAATAGCTGGTTCTTCCCCCCCGGGGCAATTTTGCTGGTCAACTGCAGATTGAGAGCGCAATCCTACCCAGCGCTGGAATGGAAAGGCCAGCCAGCCAGCGCTGGGGAGAGGGCTGGAGCCACTAAAGAGTGGGTACAGATTCAAGGAGGCTGCACAGCCCGAATCGGGGCCTTGGGGCCTCGCTGCCTCGCGGACAGGCTTAGGATGTGGCCATGTGGCCACCTGCCAAGCCCGCCCATGTCCTGTCCATGTCCCGCCCCTTGTTGCATGTGGCTTGAGGTTCCTCCCCCTGGGTGGGCCATTGTCTGTCATGCTGGCAGTGGCTTCAGTGGCAGCAGGAGTCAGCGGGACCACCTCTGCCGCGAGGCGTGGGCAACAGCTGAGTCTATGGAACTAACCCGGCACTGGCCTGCCCCCCCCATTGATGGTCCTGACAGCAATCAGGGGATCTCCTGTGCCGCAGTACCCATCAGTGCCTGCCCATTTCCCGCCTCTGCCCTGGCCCTACCATGGCTGTGGGGGAGCCAGGCAGGCGATCAGGGAGATCGTGGCAGGATGCTGGCTCCCAGCTCCCTTCCTCCGCCCGGGCTCCTCTGCCGAGCCTGAGGCTTCCCCATGGTGGGACCGCCAGCAGTGGTGGCAGACGGGGAGACAGCCAGTGCTGGGGTCAGTGAGTCCGCTGTGAGTCTGTGCTCCATCACAGAGGCGGGGCTGGGACATAGCATTATCTTTTAAAACTGCAATTTTAGCGATTTTGGTAGCTGGTGGTATCACCCCCCCCCATGTGCATCACCTTGTGGGGCTCGCACCCCCCTAAGCAATGCCACTGCTTGGGCTGGCCCTGGCTTAGAGAAAACGACAGCCATTGCTATACAGGTAGAAAGAACAAGACAGGAAAAGAAATCAAAGGAGTAGCCTTCATAATGAGTAGCCTTCAAGCTCATCTCACCGCACACTGACAAGGTGCTAAAATTATCAAGGCACACCTTGATTTGACAATTGACAAGGCATGTTATGCTGCTGGTAGAGGGTTCACATACGAATCAACGTAAGCTAGATGTGGTCAAATGTGAGATGTCGAGACTAAACATTGACATCATGGGAGTTAGTGAACTAAAATGGACAGGAATGGGAGAATGTAATTCAGATGACCAGTATATCTGCTACTGTGGGCAGGAATCCCTTAGAAGAAATGGAGTAGCCTTCATAATGAACAAGAGAGTGAGAACAGCCGTACTGGTGTATAACCTCAGAAATGATAGAATGATTTCAATTCGGATCCAAGGCAAACCTTTCAACATCACAGTAGTCCAAGTCTACACCCCAACCACTGATGCTGAAGAGGAAGAAGTTGACCATTTCTATTAAGACCTACAACATCTTCTAGAATTAACACCAAAAAAAGATGTCCTCATCATAGGGGATTGGAATGCTAAAGTAGGCAGTCAAGTGGTAATAGGAATAACAGGCAAGTTTGGTACAAACTTGAAAGTATAAAATGAAGCAGGGCAAAGACTGATAGAGTTTTGTCAGGAGAACACATTAGTCATAGCAAATACCCTTTTCCAGCAACACAAATGGTGACTGTACACATAACATGGGCTTCACCAGATGGTCTACACCTAAATCAGATTTAGGAACCTTCTGATGAGGGTGAAAGAGGAAAGTGCCAAAATTGGCTTGAAGCTCAACATTAAAAAAAACTAAGATCATGGCAACCACTTCCATCACTTCCTGGCAAATAGAAATGGAAGCAGTGTCAGAGTTTATTTTCCTGGGCTCCAAGATCACTGCAGATGGTGACTGCAGCCATGAAATTAAAAGGCTTCTTGAGAGGAAAGCTATGGCAAACCTAGACAACTTAATAAAAAGCCGAGACATCACCCTGCCAACAAAGGTTCGCATAATGAAAGCTATGGTTTTCCCAGTAGTCATGCATGGCTGTGAGAGATGGACCATAAGGAAGGCAGAGCGCCGAATAGATGCTTTTGAGTTATGATGTTGGAGAAGACTCTTGAGAGTCCCCTGGACTGCAAGGAGATCCAATCGGTCAATCCTCCAGGAAGTCAAGCCTGATTGCTCCCTGGAAGGACAAATCCTGAAGCTGAAGCTCAAGTACTTTGGCCACCTCATGAGAAGAGAGGACTCTTTTCTAAAGACCCTCATGCTGGGAAAGATTGAAGGCAAAAGGAGAAGGGGGCGGCAGAGGATGAGATGGTTAGATAGTGTCACCAAAGCAACGGACATGAAATTGGGCGAACTCCGGAAGCGAGTGGAGTACAGGGAGGCCTGGCGTGCTGTGGTCCATGGGGTCGCAAAGAGTCGGACACGACAGTGACTGAACAGCAACAACAATAACAACAGTGGGTTCACATCCCTCAATGGCTACGTATAAGTGACACTTCCCTAAACTCCTTTGCCATACGTGCAGATTGTTTGCAGCACCCCAATGTACCAAGGCACACTGGTTGAAAATTGCTGCTTAAAAAACAGGGTAGTTGATTTGGCACTACGTAATGGCCTGGCTTGCACCCTTAATGTCCTGAACAAACTGCAGGTGCAATCCTAACCTGGAGTTAGGCTGGCACAGTTAGACCAGCAAAGTTTGGCTGGCATAAGGGCCACCGTAAAGTGCGTTTGGACCACTTTTGAAGTGAGGGAGGATGGCACATGTCTGCCTGCTGGCCTCTCAGAGAGTGGTCCAAACATACTTTACAGTGTGCTTTGTGCCAGTCAAACTGTGCTGGCCTAACTCCAGGTTAGAATTGTGCCCTCAGAGTCAGGGGGGATGGTGCACCTCTGTGTGCTGGCCTCTCCGAGAGTGGTGCTGTGTCTTATTTGTGCAGTGTGCTGACCTGAACTCACCTTTTTAATAAATATACCCAAATCTTGCACACCCATTTCAATTATTTCACATGATTTTTTCATTTGGCCACACCTTGGCAAATTTAATTACTTCAGGGATTTACTTCAGGGTTGTGTTTTTTAAAATCTCATGAAAACCAGTTGCTGATCACATTTTATTTGCGCATGGAAATTAACTTGGCTTTGCTCCTATTAAAAAACACTGCAAGAGCTCAGGAATACATTTTGCTATTCTCTTGGCTGGTATCCTGCAATTAGTCCCCATGTAATCAATGTTGTTTTCCCACTCAACATCTCATTTGCCATCATTAAGATAGTTCCCTACCGTCCTGTAATGTAGAGATGCTACTTCTAGAGGGCCATGTTCTTTTGACATGGCCCAAAGATCTGGCACGTTTTTATAGAACTTATACGAGGCATCATACAACATAGCCAGGATTGCTTTATGGATATCCTGTACTGGCTATACTGATGTTGTGGCTTCGTATCAGAATAAGTGTAGGAGGAACAAATTCAAGGAAATCTCCTTATTGAACAGTTGCCAGGAATGTATCTATAGATTCAGTTGTCTGTCTACATTCTCATATGAAGATGTTTTGTGTAGCAGGGATTCCAGATGCGTGTGTTGTGAGCAGTGATGTAATGTAGCTGGAATGCCCGAGAATGGCGTTCCGCTTGTTAGAATTAGGGCTGACTCCGCCCACTTCACTCGTCGCTCGCTGGCTCATTTTTTTATTTTTTATTTTTTTGCCTGCACTGCAGTTTTGAGCCAGGCAGGCAGGCAGCAGACTGAGGGAGACTGACATGGCGAAGAAGCAAGCAAGACGCAGCAGCAGGTAGGCTGCCTGGCAACCTGGGGCTCCCTCCAGCCGCTCCGCGGCTTCTCCAAGCCAGCGCTGGCCTCCGCTCCGTCCCAGTTCTTAGAGCAGAGGGAGGAAGCCTCCAGAGGCCAGTGGGCCATGGCGCGGCTTCACCCCTCCCGCCGCCCAAAGAACCGGGACAGAGGCCAGGCCAGCACCAGCTCTGCGGCGTGGCTTCCCCCTCCTCCCCCTCCTGCTGCTCGAAGAACTGGGACGGAGGAATTGTTGGGTCAGTTTTAAATTGTCTGATGCTGGTCTACCCATTCGAAACGACGGTGGGCCAGCCGCGGGTAGACCTGGGCCATGGGGAGCCCAGGTCTACCCATCACCAGTGCTGATGTGAGGGTGCCAGTCAATGCTCTTGTGCAAGCACTGCAATTGATCAGCTGGCAGCTAGCATTGGGCAAATGATGGGTGTTGGATTGCGCCTACACACACACACAAACTACCAGCAGCCCAATTGTGGGAAACGCTGGCACAATAGTACATCTGCCAGTGCAATGGGAGCTCTGCTGACCGAAGACCACTTCCACCGAAGTACTTAAATCTAACACCAGCACAATGTGCCTAAAACCCTGCACCAAAGCAAACCGGATGTAAACTGGCCGCTAGCTTAACTCCATTGGTCCTGGGATGTGGCACGTGCATGTCATGGGCATGCCACAGGGGGAGCGCCAGCAGCATCAAATCCTGTCTCCACACTGCAAGGCAGACACATCCCTGCCAAAAATCTCCATGCCAGCCACAAGCCAAGCATAGATTAGATTTTAGAGGACTCCCAGTAGGGGTCATGCACAGGTTACAAGCAGCAAAAAAGCATGACACCCTCTGACTTTCCACCCCACACCCAGGGAGGACAGGTAAGGATTCTGACATTCATGCCCACAATTCCCCTAAAATACTACTGCAGGCCAGTAGCGTAGCTATAGGGAGGGCAAAATGGTAAATACCGCAGGTACTGCAATGCTCTCCCATTTGCAAAGTGCAAGTGCTCACCAAACTAAACAGCATCTCCTGCACATTGCCACAAATGGCTCTGGTGGCAAGTGGAAGGGACTGCTTACATGGCATGTTAAATGTTTACATGTCTTACATGTCTCTTTAAATGTTGTGACAGCTGCATTTTGCCCCTCTCTAGCCGTGCTATCTCCAGAAGCTAGTGGAAGTCAAGAGAGGCCTGGCGTGCTGTGGTCCATAGGATCACAAAGAGTCGGACACGACTTAGCGACTGAACAACAAGCCATGCTATGGCTGTAGGCCACCATCCTCCTCCACAGATACTAAGCCGGCACCCCCAACCATTGGTCTCCCATCCCTCATCAGTGCCAGCTAACTCCTTCTTGTGCCAACTCCCTCTATGCAGGCTTGCCTAAGAGTAACACCACTGAATCTTGTGGGACCTACCTTGAGGTAGTCAAGGATCAGATTGTGCCTGCCAAGCCCCGCAGATAAAGTGACTGGTTCAAGGTCACCAAGGAAACTTCACAGCTTCAAATAGGAATTTGAACCTGGATCTTCCAGGTCTAAGTCTGACAACCAAACCACTAGCACTCCATGAGAGCTAGGATATTCCCACGCAAAATGACACCGGCAACAGCTGCATGCTAACACTGGGCTCCTGAGTCTGTGGGGACACTACTCAGGGCTTAAGCCTCCACTTGCACACCCTTGTGGGCTCTACCACTGCCCCCAATCTTGCTGCCTGGAGGGCTCTGGGTCTGGCCATGGGGCTCCTTGTCCTCACCCGAACTAAGGGAAGATCTTCAGGGCAGCCATCCATAGAAAGCGTGCTTTCCATGGGCACCTGAACCACAGCCCCCCCCCCAAGATAGTGTGGTACTGCATCTTTGTCTCTTTAAATGTAAGGTAACATCCCAGCCTTCTGAGTGCATCCTTTCCAAAGAGGCTTATTGCATTTTCGCATTGTGCATACGGAGAATCAAAAGCCATTCCCAACCAGATGACCATCTCTTGATGTGCCAAGCAGAATTGGCCGGCCCAGCTCACAGCAGTTGGTTGATTGCAAATGTCTTGGATATATATGAGCATTCAGAGAGTCCCAAGTACCTGGCAAGAGCCCTGGTAATCTGGTTTATAGCATTGCAAGCAATCTGCATTTTCACACCAGGTATGGGTGGGAGAAGCTCCGGGTTGCCACTTTGCAGCTCCTGTGCATTTCTGCTGAAGCCAAAACAAAGGAGACATTTAGTGCGCACATTTTTGACCACCCTTCCTCCAAGGAGATCCAGGGTTCCTTGCCTCTTTTTGTCCTCACAACAACCCTGTGAGGTAGGAGAGGCTGAGAGATGGTCACTCAGGAATCTTCATGGCTTAGTGGGAATTTGAGCCTGGAACTTCCAGTACAGTATTTCGAGAATTTTTCTAAGTTGGGACATGGCATTTGTGTTTGAACCCAGTCACTGAGTGCCAGACTTCTCCCATCACTGTGCCAAGAACTGCCAAGGTGCCAAAGCTGCCCGGCTCAGCTCCTGCCACACCAAGAAGCCCCAACACCTAAAATTTGCAGGGCTCCATCCAGAGCCATAACTAGGGAGGAGCCTAAGCAGAATCTGCCCTGGGCTCAATAACCGAGGGGGCATCTGACTGCCCTAGGTTTGGCCCTAGTTACAAAATAGGCGCTGGCTGCTTTGCATGCCCTGTCCCTTCTCCTGTGGAGGCTGGGAGCAGTCCACAGGAGAAGGAACCAGGCATCAGAATCTATTCCAGGAAGCACATCCTCCTCCAAGGAGAAGCCAAAGTGATGTCACATGATGTTGTGATTTTACTGCCCCAAGCACCAGCACAGTGAGTTACAGCTCTGGTTCTAACTATTTCTCACTCTGACCCACTCTTAACTCTGCTTGCATTCCCAAATGTGGATATGGAACCCTGCTCCCCACAGTCCTCTCCCATCTCCCTTTTCATTTTTCAACTATCATGCTAATCATCCAAAACCCTGTAAACTTCCTCAGGGAAATCTTCCAAGGCAATCTGAGAAGCAAAAAACATGTTAAAAAAAACACACCACAGAGAGAACGCAACTTGGAAGACATAGTTGTCTCCTCTCTGGCCTGAAACATTTTCTCTCTTTTTCACAAAGCGTTTGTCATATCAGGTGTGATGAACAGACACCACGGCTGTCTCCTCAGTGGCAGCTCAATGCTGCTGGGGCAATTTGGATGGCGAACAGTGCAGGAATATGCTTGGCTCAGGAAGGAAAGGAGTTAAGATTAGCCTGTAATTGGAATATTTTCTCTCATTTATTCTTGAGGATGTGCCATATTACACACCATCAGCCAGAGGTTATTGTTTTATGAAATCAAACTGCACCTGCCATTATATCACACACAGTCATAAAACCAGTTGTTTGCAGGCTGGCTCAGAACCAAGCTCAATCCAGGACTGAGACTCATTTGGTGAATCCAGGACTCATTTGGTGGAGAAGAGGAGGCTGGGTGGAGGGGGAAGGAGAACCTTAAGTGTTTACAAACCAAATGCCCCCTTGGTAAAGAGCTACGTCACAGGGTGCATTTTTCCCCAAGAGTATCTCTTAGGGCACAATCCAATGGTGCACCTTTGGCCAACTCTACGTGTTAGCGTTGGCACAACATCACTAGCGCCAACTCATTGGCATTAGTGACCTTGGGCTGACACTAGCAGTAGCATCAGCCCAAGGGTTGTCAGCCCAAGGATGCGCCGCGCAGGCCTTGCACCAGCTGAACTTGTCTGGCATAAGAACATGGCTGTTCTGAGAGTAGGGAGGGTGGGTGGGAGGGAGGGAGGCACTGGGCAGGGGATGTGTGGGCCAGTAGGTGTGCCGGCCCAAGGAGGGGGGCAGGGCTGAAATGCAATAGTTGCATCCAAGCCTCCGTCCCCAGGCCGTGCAGCCCCAATTCAGACCGCAGTGCCTCCTTGGCTCTGTGCTTGCTATTGAGCAGGCGCAGATCTGAGGAAACCTCCCCTGGGGCAAGGGCGTGAATGTGGCCTTGCCCTGGGGAGGCTCCCCAGCACACCAAAGCTGCACTGGATATAGAACAGGCCCCACCAGCCTTGCTATTTCAGTGCAATTTAGGAGTGCACTCTTAGGGCGCAATCCTATGCAGTGCCAGAATGGCAAGGCTGGCCGGCCAACACCATATCCAACGTCGAGTTAGGGAGGCTGGAGCCTCCCTACAGCAAGGGCACATTCACGCCCTTACCAGAGGGGAGGCTTCAGCCTCCCCCGTGTGCTCTTTAGATATGTGCCTGCTAAATAGCAAGTGCAGAGTCAAGGAGACCACCCGGCCCGAATCGGCCCACAGCCCGCCCTCCCCCGCCTAGAAATGCCCATTCTCTGCTCTCCCTCCTCCCAGAACTTCCCATGCTAATTTGTAGCGTCAGCCTCAGAGCTTTAGCACCAATGCAGGGGTGCCACCCTGTGGCTCCACATTGGCGCTAATGACGTAGCATTGATGCAACGATGTTGACAGTAGGATTGCGCTGCCCATAAGCAAGTAAAGCAAACATGCTTGGAAATAGAAGAATTATACAAAGAGTCTTGTGGTACCCTAAGCAGAGCTTCCCAAACTGTGTATTATGATGCCTTAGGGCATCATGGCATGTTCACAGAGGTGCCGTGGGATGTCCCTACCTTTTTCTCTGGGCACCACTATCTTGGATTTCATGAAATCTTGCAAGATCCAAGATCTTAAATATCTTAATATCTAAATATCTAAATATCTAAGATACCTAAATATCACAAATTCTGCCCATCACCATCTTGGTTCTCATAATATTTCACAAGATCTAAGATGGTGGTGCCCAACTGAACCAGGAAGAAGAGGCTGCAAGGATGTTATGACCCAGGCAAGTCTGGGAACCATTGCCCTAAAGACTAACAAATATATTGCAGATAATCTCTCCTGAAGTACTATCTACTTTGTCGGATGCATGGTGAAATGCTCAGTACCCAGAGGTACACATGCAAAAAAGTATTATGAATGGTTACAGATAAATCTGGTAGGAAATGCAAGTGGCCTAATGTTGTGACAAGCTTAAAGGTGTACAGGATAAGCAAGCTGACAATTCATAATTGGTGATAACTTCAGATTGACACCAAGCTTCCTCCTCAATGTGATAACGTCCACTGTCCTTATTAAGCCCTGCTGAGATGGTGTTAAGTCTCCATCTAAATGCGAGTTCAGCAGAATATCACCTTCTTTTGAAAAAATTTTTGCTTGGAAAAAATTGTCATCTGAAGATCTGAGGCAGACTGTCCAGGCTTGTACAAGTATTCTCTTCCTATTTTTTGAATATTGCCATCTCTGATGTCAGGTATGTGTCATAATGGTATGCTTGTCAGAGAATTACAGTTGACTGCAGGCACTGAGTGCACACTCCTTGAGAAATGTGGCCTTACTCCTGCATAATTAATCTTCAGAGTGCAAGAAAAAAAATTGAGTCTCCATTTTGACAGCCAGTATAGCTTCCAGAACACGTGAATTTCAGCAGCTTATTAGGTTTAGTTTCTAGACCTCATAGTAGTGGAGGTATGTTAAAATCATGGCAAAACCCTGTGAAACAACCATAGATGTATTTCACTCTGACCTCCCCGAAAGCTTGCTTGCTCTGGAGCCCTGGCAGTTGCAATAATGGAGTTGTCTGGCCACCTCTATGGCTGTAGTGCTGATCCGCTCTGGCAACTTTCTCCAGCACAAGAGTATCAAATTCATTTCATACAGTGGGCCAACTAAACTAGCATTCATGTTGCTTACTTTGGGCCAGAAGTGATGTCATAAAGCAGGAAGAAGTGATGTCATAAAGCATGTCATTGGACCTCACTTAGGACCTCATTCGCTGCAGAAAGACTGAAGAGGAAATGTGCAAATCTTGATCATTTTTACAAGATTTGGGAGAGCCCAATTATCGTGTGGGCAGCCCCTGCAGCACAGCTCAACAGCAGAGAGCAGCTGAAGGTGATGCTGGAAGAGCCTGAGGGCCAAATAAAGAGCTTCCAGGAGCCATATGTGCCCCATGGACCTTATGTTTGACACCCCTGCTCTAGCAACTGCAGTCATTCCAACATACAGATGCTAAACTGAGATTGCTGGGCCACTGGGAGGCAATCCTAACTGAGTTAGGCCGGCATATGCTAAGCCAGCAAAGTTTGGCCAGTACAAGGGCCACCATAAAGTACGTTTGGACCACTCACGGAGTCAGAGAGGCCAGCACACAGACATGCAACATCCTCCCTGACTCCGAGAGTAGTCCAAACACACTTTATGGTGGCCCTACTGCTGGCCAAACTTTGATGGCTTAGCTTATGCTGGCCTAACTCCAGTTTAGAATTGCGCTCTGGGTTACTCCCTTGTAGAGGTGTCCCATGGGCTGTTGCCCTGGGCTCAGAATTCTTAGGGGCACAAAAATTTGCACCCCTAAGAATTTAGGCCAGCAGTGCTCATCCCTGTGGAGAATGCAGGGAGTCAGGACTTAGCATGCCTCCCCCTGCTTCAACTGAAGCCAGGGAGATGCGCTGAAGCCCCACCTCTGGGGGCTCTTATTGGCATGCCAATGTGCCAGCATGTCCAGCATGGACATCGAGAGCTTCCCTGCCTGCCCTTGCCCTGCACCTTTCATGCCACCAGCTGGACAACCTGGCATTCATCCTGCTTGACCCCAATCCAGTGATGTCATCTGGTAATGAAGAACGGGAATGCTGGGCGGGACGCGTGATTGGCTGCCCGTCTGTTCCGTTCTGCGGCTGCCCTGGCCTCGGCGGGGCACCTGCTTGCCGGGGGGGATGGGTGGGGGGGCGCCAGATGCCTGGGCGAGCAGTGGTGGGGCACGCCAACCGGGGCAGCCCCCCCTGAGGCCAGGGCAACAGCGGAATGGAACAGACGGGCTGCCAATCATGCATAAGTCCCGCCCAGAGTTCCCGTTGTTCATTACCAGATGACATCACTGCCCCAATCCCAATAAGGACCTCAGACCCTGTTGCAAATCCTGTAAGAACAAGTCATTGCCGGATGGCAAGAGGTGAACCCCATCGTTGTGAAAAAGGGAGGGCTGACTGCACACAATGTCAGGGTGCTTGATCACTGTTCCCCCATGCTCCACAACTACCCTCCCCAGGTAATCATTAACTCTCTTATGTGCCACATCAATTCTGCGGATGTTCTTCGCCCAACACCACACGGGCCTGGGTAAGAGGCTAGACCTCAATAGCACCACTCTGGGCAACTAGGACCGTTTGGTATTGAAATCCTTGCGAGCCTGAACTTTCAGTGAGATGGTTGTTTGCTGCCCCAGGTTGTTCTCACCTAGATGAATGATCATTACCTGGGGATGGTTGCCTCCCAACACCTATTTATGGATGGCAGGAAGCAGCTGTCCCCATTTCATGCCCCTGCGGGCAAACCACAAAATTTGTGACACATTGCCCAACCCCAATTGGGTGCCAAAACTGGAATTCAAGGCCCTCTTCTTGGCCTAGAACACGATGGAGTGCCTGCAAATGAGGATCCAAACAGGATAGCTCCACTGCGGACCTGCCAAAAGAGAGAACACAATGAGAAACTGTCAACCAGTGCTTAACCATATAAACAATAAATGGTGGGGGGCCAACCGTGGTGCCCCCAATTCAACCAGGGCACACTGACCCTCCGAAAGGCCTCAACCTTAGGCAACCCTACACGGGGGAGCCAACTTGCAGGGCAACTCTGCTAAGCCATTCTGGCTCAACCAAGGAACACTGTCCTTCCAAAATCACCTTCACAGTCCTTTCCGTAAGTAGAATCGAAAGGCTCCTGGGTGCCAACGCCCAATCCGTCTGATGACTGACTCGGGCAGCCCCATGAGTGCCGCTGTGGATGTTGCGCCAATTCGGAATGAGTGCAGGCCAAACTTACTTATCAGTAAACCAAGGTCCTGGAGGGCCCTCCTAAATACAGCACTGAATTGGTGCGACGTTAAAGGAGATGAATCACTGTGCCTGAACAGGGGTCCCCTGCCAGGAAGAGTCAACTGCAAATATTCCATCATGGCCCGTACCAGGCAGATGGCCGCATTAGCCGCCTGCCTCAAACACACCCAATGCCCCCTCCCAGTCTGGTCAGTCTTTGATCTACATAGGTGCAAGCTCAGGGAATCCGGACTCAGAGTGAAGTCCTCCCATTGCAAAGCCCTATCGGCTTTGCTCTTGGACCTAGCCAATATCTCTGAGGGGCAGAAGGCTGCAAAAATGAAGACTAAGCATGCAGAGTCAAACAGTACTTCATATGGGGAAGAACATAAAAGCCGGAATTCCATCCCCAGGCCAAATAGGATCCTTACAGTTATTGCCCTGCGCCTGTCACCCAACAGGGGGCTCCCTCTCTGGAAACCCTTGACCATCCTCCTTACCATGAAATCACCCGCCCTGTCCTCAACGCTCCAGGTTTTTACTGGAAAGCAATTGCTGATAGATAGACTGGCACAGACCTAACTGAGAGCTCGTGGTCTCTTAGCTCCAGAACAAACCGCATAAGGTGGTCTACCAGAATGGGCCACTCATCAGGAAGGCTTGCGAAATGCTAAGAATGATTTGATCTTACATGAGTAGCTGACCCTAGTGGCCAGTGCTAAGGACGCCCATATCACCCCCAGGCTCTGAGGCATCACCCCCAACCACTGAGGCATGGGTTCTGGATCTTGGCATGCCTCCAGAGCCAGTAGCAGGGGAGGGGTTATAGTGAGTCAAATGGAAAAGCTGTCTGACCCGATTCTTCACTAACCAGCATTCTGAGTGAAACCATGAAGGAGCGCCACCATGGACCCTTGGTTGAATGGGCAATCTAAGAAATTCCACTAAGGATTCAGCAATTTTAACATAAGTTTGAGAAGCAGTATAGGGAGAATTGGTCAAAGCCATCGTACGCTCTAAATTTATAATCTCTGTTGAAAGGGCCAACTAATAAAAGCTTCTTCAGACTTCAGGGACCATTTTAAACAGAGTGGGGGTTGCAGGGGAACTGTGGAAAGATTATTAGGAGGGAATAGTCCTATCCACAAGTGTACCCCTCGCCATGATTCTACACGTCACCACAAGGCTTGCCCTCGCCATAAGTCTGTCCTCGGCCACAAGCCTTCCCCTCGCAGCAAGTCTACCCCTCCCCACAATTCTAGCCCTCGCAAAATGTCTACCATTCCGCACATGTCTAGCCCTAGTCTCAACTTTACCCCTCGCCACAAGTCTAGCCCTA